>PVKV010016478.1:0-42165 GCA_004027835.1 Alouatta palliata
TTTTTTTTTTTTTTTTTTTTTTTTTTTGAGACGGAGTTTCGCTCTTGTTTCCCAGGCTGGAGTGCAATGGCGCGATCTCGGCTCACCGCAACCTCCGCCTCCTGGGTTAAAGCAATTCTCCTGCCTCAGCCTCCCAAGTAGCTGGGACTAGAGGCACGTGCCACCATGCCCAGCTAATTTTTGTATTTTTAGTAGAGACGGGGTTTCACCATGTTGACCAGGATGGTCTCGATCTCTTGACCTCGTGATCCACCCGCCTCGGCCTCCCAAAGTGCTGGGATTACAGGCGTGAGCCACCGCGCCCGGCTACGACACCAATTTTAGCTAGCTTTCTCACTGGTCAAAAGGGATGTAATGTCCACTTGGCACTTGGTTAATCATGTATCCCTTTGAGTACTACCTTTAGTTAATCTAGTTACATGGCATCACTGATATGGGCAGTGTCATTGGCTTGTAAAAGTCCTTAAATTGGAGGTAGTTCTGGAAAGAATGAAAATATGACAGAAATCTAAAAAGGTAGCTGAGTTCCTGAATAAAGTCTCTGAAATATAAATAACTCCAATGTAAATGGTAAGACACTTACCCTATGCATTTCCTTTGTTTGCTAATAATTATGAAAGTAAACATTCAGCTGCAGAGCCACAAAGTTTATATAACATTTATTATATAATAATATAACATTATAAAATATGGTTAAATAATAACCAAAAATGGGTAGTCTCTCTGTCAAAAGGAAAATTTCTTGACCAGGTTTCTTTTTGTTGACACTGTCCTTTAGATATACTATTAGAGGATAAATGAAAACGGATATTTAACAAGATTTTAGGAGAAATTTCTATGTATGTAGTTAACATATCAATTTTAGAAGGAAAAAGTCTGCATTGAGAAGGCTAGAGCTTAGATGTATTGGAATGTACAGAACAGTTGGAAAGAAGGGGTGTTTTGAAGTTCAATCAATGAGATAGATCACTGGAGGGAGCTCTAACTTCACAACAAAGGCAGAAAGGAACTTTTCTTTTGTTCTCATATTTCATGTATGGCTGAAGGACCCACCCCCTAAAAATCAATAATAAATATGAAAAGAGTCCAAAAAAGAAAAAATGTCTTTTTTGTGACATCATATACCACATGTGCTTATAAATGAAGAAGACAGGACTGCTATTTACAACTGGCGATATTTAAATAAATCAAAAACACAGGATTATATACGGTGAGAGCCTCAGTATATCTTTTATATAAAAACCTAAAAAAATTTTTTTTTCTTTATGACTTCTCCCCACTTTCATCCTCCAACAATAAGAATGTAGGCTCTCAGCAATTATTGATGATTATTGAGGTCAGCCCAGCAGGCTCTAATGATAATTTGGATCTGATGTTGACAGAGTTTGTGCAGCAAGCTTTTGGGTGACCAATGGCAAGGTGGGGACTTTGTAAAAAGGTATGGCTGTGTCTTGGCCCCATCCCTAGCAACAGCACAACTGTGTGTGTGTGTCAGACCAACTCTGTAAAGGGCACTTGGGTTTTTCTATAGCAGAGTGGTGAGCTTGACAACACCTGGACTGCCAACCAGAATACCTGGATTTTGGTCACAGCTGACTTCCTAACTACATGTGAGCCTTTGGGCTTTCTCATCTTTATGTTTCTGGTGAAGTAGAAATAGAAGATTGAACTACGTGATTTCTACAGTCCCCTCTAACTTTTAAGCTATCAAGTTACAATTTTTCATTTAATTTTTTTAGTACTAACTGATTAGGGTATATAGTCATAGAAAGCAATACTTAGAGTTTAGCTCTACCATTTAGAAGCACAAAATTCATGCTGAGTCTAACCAAAAAAATCCACAAAACATTTTCTAAGAGTTCTTCTATACCTCCCCCTGCCATACACACTTCCTTCTCTTCTCATTTCTTCCCTTTCAAAGTTGGCTCCTAAGAAGCAAACCTGTAGTTGCATTCTGAAAAATGATGCTGAATTTCTTTGGGATTGGCACAAGCTGATCCTGAATTGGGAATGCTGGCTAAGTAGATGGATATGGAGCAGCATCTTCAGTCTGAGTTTTATGGAATGAAGGTGTTCCCTCCAGCCAGCTACATAATTTGTGGGGACCCTGCTAAAAATTCTTAATTATTTTCAGGCGGTGATAGCATAGTATGAAACCAAGCATAGTGCCCTTTTGAGTGTGGTGCCCCATGTGACTGCACAGGTCACATACTCATGAAGCTGGTTCTGCCTGGAAAGGTGGGGACCCAGCGTTCAATAAGACAGATGCATAAGACTAAATTTGACTCCAAGAGTATTATTCACCGAAAAAACACAAATACAAATTAATAAAATACAAATCAAATGACTCCTGCCAGCTTCTTTTTTAAAAGGTGAGAAATTGTTTCAACAAAGAAGCTGTGATTGTGTTTGGGCCAAATCCTTAGGAAAAATGATTAGTTAAATAGTTTTGGAAAAAGCATTGTGGAAAGGGGAGGTGTTGATATCATATAATAATTATGTTTATATCAATTAAAAATTTTCAATCTGAGAAGATGTGATGATTTCTTCCAAACAGTTTCAAGATATTGGAAAGCCAGCTGGAGATACAAACAGTGGCACAAACAGTGACAGATTTCCTGGAGGGGCTGCCAAAGTGGGGGCTTTTAAAATGCTGGAAGCATTTAGTGTACCTCTCCTACCAACAGCCTTAAAATAACTAAAATGAAATATGCAATGTTCAACTATCTGATTTCTTTGTGTGTTTTTTTCCCTAGTATCTTATATTTTTCTGATTTCAAATAAAGATATTATTCCAGTGGGAGAAAAGTTAGCTTGGAAATGAATACCCTGTATTGAAACCTTGATGGGGGGGATACATTTCGGTTTCAGAACAACTTTGGTGCTATTTTTTCCCTCCAACAATAGCCATTATTCCGCATCAATTGACTTTATGACAGGTCTCTTGGGCATATATTTTTATTTAAGCTTAGTAAATTGTGTAAATATTTCAGATAGCATCTTTTGATTGGCACCAGCTGAAATCCAGAATAAGATAACTCACAGCTGTAAATTTGTTTTTCCCTTTTTCTACATAGTCTGACTTTCAGGCATCCCAACTGCTTCAGAGATGAGCCGTCATCACCCTTGGTATGTTATCTTAGAAGGCTTTCCTCTTGAACAGCTTTAAGCAGCTGAAGTTCTCATTAGTGCCTCTGGCATCTTCTTCCTCTCATCCCAGACCCTAAATCTCCTATTACTCTTTGCATTACTCTTCTCTCTGGAAAGAAGCTGATACCCTTGGAATTTCACGTTCTTCTTATCCTGTACCAGTTCTCTTTCCCTCTTGAGTTTAAAACTAACCAATCTAAAAAATTAAGTCTTGCTGGATTGTGTATTAGTGGACTAACTATGTGCATGGGTTTCCTTAAGTGATATATTTGCTTTTCCTTTGACCCTGCTACTATCAGCAATTTTAAACACAATGAGTGTCTGGAAGGTAGAGTTTATGTCATGGGGGAAGGCCAGAGGAGATGTGAGTCAAGGCAATCCTATTTCTTAGATGTTATATTATCCCTTTGATGCTAGGAGTCATATTGGCTGACCAAGAATAACTTGGAGAAATGGAAATTTAGGGATCTAAAGAAAGGCCTTAATTATGGCCTTTGCACTTTATTCACAATGATATTAGATAGAAATTGAACTTCTCAATAGCTTGGCCCTCAGGGGTAATACTTTTGTTATAAACTTAGAGTGAAACTGTTTCATACTGAAACCCATTAGTCATTTCCTTTATAAACCCTCTAGGGTAGTGCCCCTTCAGCCTACCTTTCCTGATTCTGCTGTATTTATAGCGTTATGACAAGGTCCCAAAGAACACTGTGCAAGGCAATCTGTAAAATCACTTTTTACCTAGAATTTTAGAATCAAAAATTACTCTGGAGAAAAAACATGGTAATTATAGCTTAGCATAATAATGTAGAGGAGACAGACTGCAGTGAAGTAAGTTCAATCATTATCATTATCATAGTTTTGGGAAGTCATTAATTGCTGAATTTTTAAGCACTTTTTACTAAGACAGTGTTTTTATTTATGCAAAAAATGCCATCAAATACATGTTTTGTGGGTAGTGAGGAATTATTCTTCTCATCACAAAACCTTCTCTTAAATATGCTGCAGAGAAGTATTTCATCTATAGTTATAATTTACCCAATTGTTTAAGGAAACAACGTACATTTCTACTCAGGGATTTGTCTTAAACTTTTAATTTTGAAATAATTTTAGACAAAGGAAATTTGCAAAAGTCATAGAGAGAATTCTTGTAAAGCCTTCACCCAGCTTTCTTAAATGTTAACATCTTACATAAACATGGTACGATGATGAAAAGGAAGAAATTATTACTGGCATAATACTATCAACTAAACTACAGATGGTATTTGAGTTCCAACAGTTTTCCCATTAATGTCCTTTTTTTTCCTGTCACAGAACCCAGTGAAGAATCCCATAGTCATTCAGTTGTCAAGTCTACTTGGTCTTTTACAATCTCTGACAGTTCCTTAGTGTTTCCTTGTATTTCACAACTGTGGTTATATTTTAAACAAGATTTATTTCTCTGAGTTGAATCATAATTTAAAAACTGCAAAATCCTTGACATTTGAGAACTTCAGGGGAAAATTACATATTTTCTTTGAAATATTTCATATTAGTATTCTTTGTTAATTTTAAAAGTATTCACTTAACATTTTGAATTAAAATTTATAGGGATTTGAAAATTTTTGAAAGAATTTTTGTTTCACATTGGATGTGGTTTTGTTATGACTGGTTTTGAGCTAAAATCAAACTTGTATTAGTGGCTTTTGGATTTACAATTTAGAAGATTTTTTAGAAGAAATGAAATTAATGTGAGAGGCTCTGTGACCTCTGAAGCTTAAATCAGAAATTTTAACAATTGTATGGCATAAACCTGTTTGACCATTTTACTCTTTTAAATGACTAAATAAAATTCAGAGTAATGTAGTCAAATTCTGCATGTAAACACTTGTGTATATTTTGTGTTTCTAATGTAAGTTTCGGTTCCTTTGAAGATACTCTTTATATTCAAATTCTATATACTCTGTATATATGTGTATATATGTACATAGTAAAATTACATATAATTATATACAATATAATATATAATAATGTATAATATATATTTTAAATAGTATAGTAATTATAAAATAGCTATGTATAATTATATGTATCTGTATGTATATGTATATATCTGTTTAATTCTCTACAGTATTAGAGAATTAGAAGAAAAATATATATTCTTCAATAAGAATAAGAAATAAGAGCTATTTCATGTAAAATAAATGTCCTACTTCATTAGATTAGAGTACAAAAGAAAATCACAATTCTTTTATAAACAAAATTAATATGACTGCACTCACATCCGTCTCACCAATTAAAATATTTTTTTTCTATCTGAGGGGCAGTAAGAGCTGTTTCATATAATGTAAGTGTCCTCCTTGGTCAGCTTGATGTCTTAAAGTCACAAATCTTTTTTTTTTTGAACATTTTATTTCATTTTTTTAAAAAAATACTTTAAGGATAAAGTATCCTTAAATTCCAGAAGGTCTGCTAGAATTTGCTAGAGGTTCACCCTGGACCTTGTTTGCCTGGGTATCAGCAGCAGAGGCTGCAGAACAGCAAAGATTGCTGCCTGTTCCTTCCTCTGGAAGCTTCATCCCGGAGGGGCACCTGCCAGAAGCCAGCTGGAGCTCTCCTGTATGAGGTGTCTCCTCGTCCGGAGGCACAGTGGTCAGGGACTCACTTGAGAAGGTAATCTGTTCCTTAGCAGAGCTTGAGTGTTGTGCTGGGAGATATGCTGCTCTCTTCAGAGCCAGCAGGCATGAATGTTTAAGTCAGCCAAAGCTGACTTAAACAGTTACCCCTTCCCTCATGTGCTCTGTCCTAGGGAGGTGGGAGTTTTGTCCATAAGCGCCTGACTGGGGCTGCTGCCTTTCTTTCAGGGATGCCCTGTCCAGAGAGGAGGAATCTAGAGAGGCAGTTTGTATACGGTGGCTTTGTGGCACTGTGATGGGCTCCACCCACTTCGAACTTCCCTGGGGCTTTGTATACACTGTGAGGAGAAAATGCCTACTGACACTTCAGTAATGGTGGACGCTCCTCCCACCACAATGCTCGAGCATCCCAGGTTGACTGCAAACTGCTATGCTGGCAGTGAGAATTTCAAGCCAGTGGATCTTAACTTGCTGGGCTCTGAGCGGGTGGGATCCACTAAGCTGGACCACTTGGCTTTTTGGCTTCAGCTCCCTTTCCAGGGGGGTGAAGGGTTGTCATTCCAGGAACCACTGTGGTATGAAAAATAATGGCTGCAGCTAGCTTGGTGTCTGCCCAAACAGCTGCCCAGTTTTGTGCTTGAAACCCAGGGCCGTGGTGGTGTAGGCACCTGAGAAATCTCCTGGTCTGCGCGTTGCAAAGACCATGAGAAAAGCATAGTATCTGGGCGAAATGCACCGTTCTTCTCTGCACAGTCCCTCAAGGCTTCCTTTGGCTGGGGGAAAGAGTTCCCTGACCCCTTGTGCTTCCTGGGTGAGGTGATGCCCCACCCTGCTTTGGTTGGCTCTCCGTGGGCTGCACCCACTGTCTAACCAGTACCAATGAGATGAGCTGGGTACCTCAGTTGGAAATGCAGAACTCACCTGCCTTCTGTGTTGATCTCACTGGGACCTGCAGATTGGAGCTATTCCTATTCAGCCATCTTGCCCAGGTTGAACCAGAAAATCACAATTCTTTAAAAAATAATATGATTCTGTACCTTTATCTGACCAATTAAAGTATTTCTTTCCCCCCAACCCCACCATCCTCTCTGACAACCAGGTTAGAGTCAACATGCACTGAAGTGCCCAAAGTGGTTTGGTGAGCCCCTGAATTGAAAGCAGGGTTCATCAAACTTACCTGGTTGCCAGGTAAGGAGAACTTTTTAACAGGTGCAAGAAAGGGAAGAGTGTTGTGTGGCTTGACCAACACTGCTGGAGTCTACAGACACAAAGCCCCAAAAGAAAACTAAGTCAGAGGTCATTTCTAGTTCCAGTCTCTCCAGCCCAGGTGAATCCAATTAGCCAACTGAACATTCCCATTCCAAAGGGCTTTACTGTGTCAGCCCTAGTCTGTCCTCACTTTCACTGGGGTCTGGACCCTGGTGTGTCCCCTTGGTCTGAAGCATGCTCTATTGTAATCTTAGGCCAATTGCTTTTGAGTGGATTCCTGCACTCCCCTGACCAGCTGGGGACTCTCACTATGTCCTGTCACTACCACCTCTGAAAGGTACAGCATTCAGAGCCAAAGGATGAGTTTCTATGCTCTAAGGCAGCATCCCAAGGGCCGTTTCTGTTTTTCTCAAGAAGGAAGACCTTGCAGAAGGAGAAGTAGAGAACTTGTATCACTGCCAAATATTTGCTTCCAATAGTTTCCTGATATCTACTGACATCCCTCTCTACTGTCCACTGATGGTACCGCTGCTTCCTGAGGATTATCTGTGTGTGTGGACATGGGGTGGTCAAAGTCGGGAACAGAAGGTATTTTCCCACCACATTGTGTTCATTATGATCACCCCACACTACCGTGAGTTTCCAGTGCTGTTACCTTTACCATCCTTATGTTCGGAAGAGTGGCTTAATAAGACAAGACAGGTTAAAAGGAGTTTCAGAGTCAAGGATGGGGCCCACATATTACAAAAATAAGTTCTGCCCAGTGGGAGAAGTATCTAGACTTGTTGGATATAGTTAGCTTTTTAATAATAAGTTTTAATCTCTTTGGGTCATTTTTTCTCTTACCTAAAAGGGAGGAGTTTGATTATATCAGTTTCAGGTCTTAAAAATATATTTGTATGGAAGTATTTACCATCTAGTAAACTACAGTAATAGAGAAAGTGAAAGTTCAGAGAGATGGAGGGATATGGTACAAAAGTAAGAACGCAATTGTAGGCAGGGTTGTGCTGACCGCAACCCAGTACGTGATAAGTCGTTTTAGACAAAAGTGTTCTGCAGCCCATTAGAGGAAGTGATATGGTTTAGATCCGTGTCCCTACCCAAATCTCCTGTTGAAATGTATTCCCTAGTGCTGGAGGTGAGGCCTGGTAGGAGGTGATTGAATGATGGGGGTGGTTTCTCATCCTCCCCCAGTGCTGTTCTTCTGATAGATTTCTCACGAGACCTGGTTGTTTAAACGTGTGTAGCACTTACCCCATCTCCCTCTCGAGCCTGCTCCTGCCACCTAAGATACCTGATCCCCTTTTGCCTTCTTCTACTAGTAAAAGCTCCCTGAGGCCTCCCCAGAAGCAGATGCTGCCATGCTTCCTGTACAGCCTGTGGAACTGTGAGCCAGTTAAACCTCTTTTCTTTATAATTGCCAAGTCTCAGGTATTTCTTTATAGCAATGTGAGAATGTACTGATAAAGAGAGGAAACACTGCTTGAAACAGGGAGTGGAACTTCAAGTCATTACTACTTAGTCAGCTTTTTATTTGGATAGAGTTGAGGAAAATCAACTTACTGGAATGGAGGGAAGAAAAGAACTATCTTGAAGCTGCATTGTCATATCATGCCTCTTTCTCCTTATTTTCTTCTTTCTCCTCCTCTTGTAAGATTCTATGTTTATTTGTAGCTGGGTTTGGGGCTACATAATGAAGGAATATGTTGGAGAAGAAACAGTATGCTCCTCAAGGGACAACTTGGTACTCACACCACAGGATAATCTCTGTGTTTATACTTTACACACAGAATTTCTCTGCAGCTCACAAAGCTTTGTGGAAATAATACGTATTTTTTTTTTTGTAGTAGAAATAAAACTAGAACGGAAGCTTCAAGAGGGAAGAATTTTGTCGTTTATTTTTATTTTTTGTTGCTGTTTTGAATACCTAGAACTGATATACTCTGGGCTTACATTGACCATACTAAGAACTGAATAAATATTTATTGTTGAATATATTTGTATATTCAGCAACAAATTAGCTAAATTAGTTAAATATATTATCAAATACATTGCAGAATTTTCTACAGTATTTTGCAGTCATTAGAATGATATATGTTATATATTATCATAAAATGTTTGATATTAAAAGATGAGCAAACTTCTTGTATACATTATATATTTGAAAATTATTTGTATAAATTACATATATTATTCATGAGTTATATATATGCTTCTATAGATACAAAGTCATAGCCTTACATGTAAATAATATGTATGTAGGTATAGTATTCATATTAACTAACTATGGTAGAGCTCAAATGGAATCAATAAAAGGTGATTTTTTTAAATGACAAAAATTCAATATTGTATTAATATTAAAATATTAATATCAATTTTTAGTAGACATTATTGAAAATTACAGCATCAAAAAACAAACCAAATAAAACCCCACAAAAAAAGCCTCACTTCTATATTTGTAAGAGTTACAAAAATAAATTTTAAAAATTTGGAAAAAATATGAATTTTTTTTTCTCCCAAGCCAAGAAATTACTATCTGTTTGGTAAAAGTATGAAATTGTCTTATAGATAGGGTGAGCATCAGTTAGGCTTCTTGGCTAATGTCTAAGATTAATAACAGCAGGGTAATGTTAATATTGTTGACTTGTTGAAATGAACCAGAAATACTTTAAAAAGAATTTTCTATTTTAAATTTTTGACTGTAATTTTTGTTTTGGACACAGAGTCTTGCTCTGTTGCCCAAGCTGGAGTGCAGTGGAGCAATCTGAGCTCACTGCAACCTCCGCTTCCTGGGTTCAGCGATTCTTGTGCCTCAGCCTCCAAGGTAGCTGGAATTACAGGCATGCACCACCATGCATGGCTATTTTTTTTGTATTTTTGTAGAGACAGGTTTTGCCATGTTGCGCAGGCTGGTCTCGAACTCCTGTCTTCAAGTGATCTGCCTGATTCAGCCTCCCAAAGTACTGGAATTACAGGTGTGAGCCACTGCACCCGACCTTTAATCATAATTTTATTTAGTGTTAATGAGTCAATCAGTGTAAAAATTAGATCATCTGAAATTAGCTCCACCACAAATGCACATATTCATTTATTTGTTTTCTACTCTTTTCCTCGTGCCTTGTGCATGAAACAAATATAGCATCCTATTTGGATTGATAAATGTTTGTTTCAAAGCCTGTCTTCTCTCTCTGTATCATGGAGCATGATACCAGCACAGTGTCGGTATTTAATAAGTGCTCATTGAATGGATTCTTGAAAATATGGGTTAAGTGGAAAGCGGTGGTATGGGTATGCAAAAAGTGTCACTTGGAATGATTTTAGAGGTATTATGAACCCAAACTTTACACGGTAAAGTAAACAAACTCAAAGTTTTCTTACCTTTTGCTAGCTTTCAGAAAGATCTGCTGTTACATAACTTTTATTCATAAACAAATTTAAATCGTTTTACCTTCCATTCATTTTGGCAGTAACAGTTTTCCCTCATAAACTCTCGCTATCAGTAGATGAAGTAAAACCTTAATTCTACCTCACCCTCCAGCACCGTCACTAGCTAATCGAGTTTTACAAAAAGGATATATCTCTTCATTGCTGTATTGAATTTTTAGAATTGCTTCCTCAATGCAGTTGTAAGGCTTTGAAAAGTTCTGTTTGTAGAGTTGGTGATTGGGTAACATATTCTGAGTGAAGTTGTAAAGAGTCCATGAATAACAAGAGCAAAAAAGAAGAAAAAGATATAGATTGAATCTGAGGATGTTAAAATGCAATTTTAGCTTTTCCTCTGATAAAAGGCTTCTGCCTTCATTTTTTTCCTACATTTGAATGAGGTACAAGGAAGACTGAGCTAGTTTTAAGAAAAGCCTTCATTGTCATTCTTTCTGCTTCTTCTTCATTTCTTCCTCACTTCCTTTTGTTTTTGATTAATGTAGGCATTATTTTCCAAAAGCTTATGTCCTGAAGTAAGTACTGTGTAACACTTTTCTTCTTATGGTAGTTTGAGTCAATGTCTCAAATTGGGAAAGAAGAAAAAGAGCAAATTTGTACTCAGTCCTCTTGCCTATTTGCAGCTTCATTTGCAGAAATGTGCAATTTATGTAGGGGGTGATGTACTGTGTTGAGAAATTCAGAGACAGCTGCCAGGGCCATCTTGCAGGGAAGCTGTGCTCAACCTGAAATTTAATTTAAATATTTCATTTCATTATCATAGATTACAAAACCGGTAGTAAACTCACTTCTTTGGAATCAGCACTAATCCAATCCATGAAAATTCAATTGCCCCGTCACTCCTTTTAGTCTACACATTTTGTAACTAAAAGCAGAGAACTGCAGACTTGGCAATGGAGATTGCCTGAAAGAACACTGGACTTTTTACTTAGAAGAATCCTAATCCCAAAACTTCAGATCACAGAATTCAATTTAATTAATTAAAGAATTGTATGTATTGATGTTCTCCAGCTACATTACCAGACATGAATGTAAGTCAAGTGACATCTTTCACTTTCTACTAATCTTTTAAACAGCCATTTTTTGTTAAGTTGCTGCAATTAGCCGTTGATTTTACCTCACTTGGTCTTTGCTTCAGATGCTGGTATCAACATCATTGAAACCAATGGTGCATGCTAGTGATTAATGGCTACTTTTTTACTCAAAAGAAAGCTCCTTTTTCGTACCAATGATTATGGAAATTTTTTTTAGTGAAAATACTGTTTCCAGAAACATATGTACTGTTATTAGCTAAGATTGTAGACATTATTTGAATCACAAAAATATAGAGAAATATATTATGATTTTCCTGGTATGGTAAAAACCATTGTTGCTTTCATTGTTATGAATGGATTCCAGTGGCTTTTCCATTACCCAGCCTCATCTGGTTTAGTTGTAATTTTTGCAAATTTCTTTTTGGAAATAACACTTTAACCCCAAAGAATAATTCTGGTCAAAGGGAAATTATTTGAAGCTAATGATCTTTTTATCTAGTATCTTGTAGCTCAGACTGCGTTAATGGCATACCAACAGGACATCAATGAATTAAATGCATGCATACATGTACACATACTCAAATTTCTGTTAACTCTCACATATAAAAACAGCGGAAAAGACATACCTTTTGGGAATATTTTTTCCTCTCTAAGCTATCTACGAGCAAAATTGTATCTTTCATTTTTGAATAGTTGAATGAGATATACCATATTCTCCACTTTGGACCTTGACATTTCCACAAACTTCTTCTCATCTAGGTTTGAATAGAGAGCAGGCTGATGGAGTAAATATCAATCCTGCAAAGACTCTGGTTGGGGGACGTGGGGAGACCTCAGAATGGACATGTAGCTAAATCAGTGTGCTTAGCTTTCCTATTGTGATGGGTCAGACCCTTCTGGTCACAGGTCCTTTCTTTTCAGCTATGGAAAGCAAATTTTGTCATTCCTATCAATGATGGAGGCTGTCCACACACATTCATGACGTTGATATCCCAGTGTAAAATGCATCTTGTCCTCTGATTTTGGCATCTATTCTGCTAACATTGTTCATATTAAGTTTGGAAAGGATTTGTCATTTGCATTGTTTTAGCTTCTGTTTTAAAATTACTTTTATTGCCATATAATTTTGAAATTTATGAACAATGTTTAAATGAGTTATAAATGGCTGGAATTATGAAGTAATATAAATAAATGAAAACTGCTTCCAATCTTAATGATTTTTAATTGGTTCTTAAAGATGAAAGAAAATAAGCATGTACCACAAAATCATGGCTTGGAAGGAGGTAAACCTTTTTGCCTTATAGTGCTATTTTCCCCCAAGTGAAAATGTAGAATAGATCGTAGGAGGCTCAAGAGTCATGGCAGTACGTTTGGCTGGTATTGTCTTCATTCAGAGGGCTTAATGTACATAGGTGCCCGTACTCATGACCAACATTCTGTTGAGAGTGTACAAGAATAGATGAAGCCTAGAGGCATAGAAATATATGTAAATTGGTCCCCAAAGATTCATATGATATGTCTTACTCTTGAAGACCTCATAATTCATCATAAAAAAGAAATACACATTTACAAAACCCAGAACAATATTAGTGGCACTGTCTTCTTAAGTTTTAGGGTCTTGGTAGAATAAAGTACTAAAGGGATTTAGAAACTGGAGAGAGAGTTTTGGTCTGGTGTTATTCAGGAAATACTCTTAAAAAAGATCAGCCTTGCTCTGGATCTGGAAATATTTGTTAAGGGAAAGGAGGATGAGAGGAGATTTCAGTTGGGAAATAAACTTGGAGAGATAAGAAAGAATTTGTCATACTGAAGAACAGCATGGAGTGTTTTTTATGTAAGTGAAGATGTGCTTAATAAATAGCAGGACATTAGTGCTAATAAAAATAAACAATATTTACTGAATGAATGAATTTACTGAATGAATTCCATGGCTCAAAGCAATGCGTTAAGTGCATTACATGAATTATCTCATGTTATTTTTTAAAAGATTGTCAATAACATATTAGCTGACTTCACATTTATACTTGAGCATCTTGGCAGTAGGAACTAATTTAAATCTTAAAACATTCATTGATTTGATTTGGATAAATTGCTATGAGATGGCAGAAAAGGCAAGAAAGCAGCTGAGAAATTACTCCAAAAATCTGGGTGTCAATGAATTAAACCATTCATGAAAAAACTGAATTTATCCAATGGTGGGCTGACGAATATTTTCAGTTGGCTTTCTGTGGGGAAAAGCCATGATTTGAGAATCTGGCTCCTTCTGGGGTGTAAATAACAATGGCTGAATTCAGGCTACTAGTGGAAGATCAACTGGCTCACAAAATCCCTGAAAATGTAACAATTGGCTCTTGCAAATTGGTATGAACTGGCTTCAGCATACCACTAAATTAATTCTAGACACAGAGAAACTGAAGAAGAATGGAGACTTTAATGATCTGGCTATAGGGAAAGGGAGAAGAGAACATTTCAAAAGTGGCATTCAGTTTTATAGCTTGAGGGAAAGAGATACTGGGTGTCACTAAGACATGAGGGGCCAGCACCAGCTGTGTCTAAATTGAACATCAGTCTCATAGAGATGGTACTAGCAGCACCTGCAGGCAAATGATTCTGTGATTTTCACTTGATTAGAGGAGAAAGTTTTCTGCCTAGATGACTGAGGAAGGAGCACAGTATTTGAGTTAATGATAGGATGGTGTGGTGCAGCATTCTGTGTCCAGTAAAAGATTGCCATGGAGCCATTAAAACAGAAAGGCTGAGACTAACTGTAAGGACTTGTTTTCACCAAGGATTTCTATGAAACGTAATGTGAAAAAACAATGTGATTTATTTCTCCAGGTAGAAGGTATGGCGTAGAGCAGGAAAAAGGGCTTGCTTTCTATCTGTGGCACTGTGAGGATTTCAGAGACAAGAAATATTTTCTGGAGACTCTTAGAAATACCTGAGGGAATTAGAGAAACTCTTAACCACTATAAAGTCCTATCCCTGCAGGTATGAAATGAAATTTGAATGTTAACCGTGCAAATTTGTACCCAAAAGTTTCTGAAGCCTGGGAAATGTAGATCAGGAAATAAAAGACCTTGGAAATTTAGGATGGGAGGAGGTGAGCATAAAAGTAATCATATTATGTCTGAGATGGTAACCAAGAAAATATATCTTGGTATGCAGTTAAAATAAAAGCCCAAAGTTCTAGCAAAAAGAGCAGAAATAAGGAACAGAAGTGGGAGTCATCAACTACAACTTTTGGCTAGGAGGAGAATGAATACAAGCCAGAAAGGGTGAAGGAAGGAGATGTATTTGACAGTGTACAATCTCGGGTGTGTATTATCAATAAATTCATTTTCCCTATGGTGCCTTAGCAACAACCATTTCTGTGCCGTGCTTATCCACCTCCTAGTTTACAGATCTTTATGGGCTTCTAAACTTCTCCTCACTTATGAATATTACGAGACTGGTTCTGGGCAGCAGATATGCCAAGCTCACATCCAATAGTCCCTATGTCAAAACAGAATGCTTTGCCTTCCACTGTCTGAAGACTTCACAATACATTGTGTCTTCACTGATGTTTTGTTGGCAGGTGGTTTCTGTTGTGTGTGAGCCTCAGGGATAATTTAGTTCACTTATTCCCTTGAAGGGAGTCCCTGTAGCATTTTTTTTCTCCTTCTCTGAGTAGAACTCAGAGCAGAGACATTACATCTCCTTCTTTCCCTTTTACCAGCGGTTGAAGGTCAGTACAGAGTTCTTCCTAAATGCTCTAATCCCAAGCACTACTGAAAACCCACTTTCCTTTTTGCTTCTAGCTAGCCAAATTCCTAAATTTGACTTAAAATTTGTAATTCTCTTTTAGTCTTTTAATCCAGGTAGACATAGAAAGCAAGAGTCTATTTCAGAAATAAAAAAGTGAACTATATTGTTTAAAGAAATAAGCAAAAAAATTGTTGAATTTAAAGTTTAGTCTTTTGCTACAAAGCAGAGCATAAAACACACACACACATGCACACACACACGAGTTCCAGCTGAAATGGCTAGACTCACAAGTGTTAGTGTATAAAGATGATGGTGAAAAATGGCAGTTTCAGGTTTCTCACCCATTCACCAAAGGAAAATATTAACTAGAAAATATTCTATTGATCTCTCTGAAACTCATGGCAGTAGGCCACTGAATTCAAGTTTTAAAATTAAAACTGTAGAGATTGACATATACCATTTCAACCTGTATACATTTGGTATGTAGATTTGTTGCTTTAACACTTTCATACTTTATTATTTTCAATTTTAAATTATTTTGCTTGCATTTATGCTAAGCTTTATAGCTCTTGTTTAAAGAAAATGTTTTCTTTGCATATTTTGGTACTTCTTTCTAAAGATTGTAAATTCTGTTCAATCTCCTAGCTCCATTCCAAACAATGAGAATGATCTCAATTTGTACTTTATGAATTAGTGGCTCACCTCGTCCTTCTTTCATATCTGAAACTTTAAACTCGATATATTTTTTTTCTTATTTCTTTAAACAATATAGTTCACTTTTTTATTTCTGAAGCTGACTCTTGCTTTCTATGCCTACCTGGATCACCTGGACTTTTTGATTTTCATGTTTTTCATCTTTTCCACTCAGCTGCCTTCTGTTTTTCAGGGTATTGTTGATGAAGAGTCAAACTCTGTAAAATATTTGAGGAGATTTATTCTGATCCAAATACAAATGACCATGGCCTGTGACATGGCCCTCAGGAGGTCCTGAGAATATGTGCCCAAGGTGGTTAGGGTATAGTTTGGTTTTATGTATTTTAGGGAGGTATGAGACATCAATCAAATACATTTAAGAAATACATTGGTTTGGTTTAGGAAGGCGGGACAACTCAAAGCAGGGGGCTTCCAGGCTATAGGTAAATTTTAACATTTTTTGGTTGACAACTGGTTGAGTTTGTCTAAAGACCTGGGATCAATAGAAAGGAATATTCAGGTTAAAGATAAAGGATTGTAGAGACAAGTTTTATTGTGCAGGGGAAGCTCTTAGATAGCAGACTTTAGAGAGAGCAGGTTGTAAATTGTTTTTTATTGGACTTAAAAGGGTGCCTGGCACTTAGTTGAATATCTCCTGGGTCTGGGAAGGAAGGAAGGAAAACAAAGGAGGAAGAGGATTCCTATAGAATGTGGATTTTCCCACAAGAGACTTTGCAGGGAAATTTCAAAGTATGGCAGGGAAATAGATTTGTGGGTTAAGTATTTTTTTCCTTGTCTCATAATGTTATGCCAGAGTCAGACTGAAAAGTAAGTCACAATATGTAGGGTCCAATTAAACCCATCTGAGAATTTATGGTTTGTAGGGCATAACTCCCTAGACCTCTGAGGTGGAAATTTGGGTAAGATAAAAATCAGAGCTTAGTCCTCCATGTGAACATTCTCAGATCTTTCCCATCTGCAGAGTATCTTTTCTAGTTCATGTCAACACTGCATATTTGTCCATTTCTTTTTCTTCACCTTTAAGCCAAATTCTTCATAAGAATAGTCTGCCCAGCTTCATTGTCATTAAGTTTCTATTTTTCTCTAATTCCTCAATTTTTAAAGTTTGTTTTCTGTTCCCATCATATCACCATAAATGTCCTTTTGGAGATTATAATGAGTTTCTAATAACCAGTCAATATCCTTTCTTGTCTTGGTTTTATTGATTTCTAGAGCTGTAGGATTTGACATTATTAGCAGTCCGAATTCTCCCTGAATATCTTTTTTCACTTTCTTCTACAAATCAGTTCTATCTTGGTTGATAGATTTCTGTCTACTTCTCATATCTTGACTTCTTAGGCTTCTGCCTCCAGCTCCATACATTCTTAAATTTTATTTTATTTTTAATTGAGAAATAATAATCACATGTATTCATAGGGCACATTATGATATTCTGATACATGCATAAATGCCTCATTTTTTCAGTGGGATCTGTTCTTTACCTCCTTTTTTGTTTCTTTCATTTAAACAGATGCCTCATTTAGTTAAATAAATACTTATTGAGTACTTATTGCCTGCAGCTAATTTGGGTGCTAAGCATGCCTTTGGGTGCCTCCTCCGTGGTCCTGTTAGAGATTGAAAAGTTATCTTGCTCAAAGAGACCTCTGTAACCTTTGATTATATGTAAAATTTCCATCATTCTTTATTGCTTTTGGCTCAGGAATTTATGATCCTTGTTAAAATGCAAAAAATGTTCTTCAGTAAGCTTCACACATTAAGTCAGCTACATCTTAAGTTAAAATGGAAAAAACAGTCAAATTATCTAACAGAACACAGATCCAGAGGTGTAAAATATAGGAAAGATACATTTTAATGAGGTAAGGGAGAGGAGTGAGAGAAGATTTGGTAATATGAAGTACTCCCTAGAAAAAGTAAACCTGTGGCTTTCCCCATGGGTTTTCTAGGCAAAATTTTTAAGGACTGGCTGTGGAAATGAGTAAATTATAAAACCAGAAAATAAGTATTATAAGTAAATTCCCATGACTAAATAAGCTCAGCACTTTGAAAACAAGAGTTCTTTGCAGAGTGTATATTCCTGCTGCCCTTTCATTTTTTTTCCTGCATTCTCTCTCAGTTCTCAGTAAATGAATCTGAGTCACAAGAGATCAGCTTCCAAGAGGTGCTTTGTCTAATTAAGAACAATAATAAAAAAAATCTCCAATAAAACCTTTACTCTGGGAAAGCCATTAGGAAGTTACTAGAGTGACAGCAGGTTTTCTTCCAAGTTGAAGTGTTTCCTTTTACTCGAGTGCAATTATTATAAATGAATATTCTTTTATACCAGGTAGTCCTAGTGGACATTTCCAGGGTGAACCATAAGATACTCTGTAATGCTAGATGATACTCTAGTTCAACACAGAAGGTGTTTTTGCCTACCAGTGAAAAATGAAACAAATTCACCTTTCTGACATTTCTAATAAAATATTACTATTTTTACAATAGTAATGCTTTAATACTTCAATATTATCTGAAATTTGGTGTTCTTGAAATATATTTTTAACTATAATTCATGGATCTTAAAAAAATTTAGAGGGCAAATGGTAACAGAAACTCTGTATTTTAGAGTATTAATTGAAAACTACCAGTTGTATAATGTTTTCTTCATTTTAAACTTAGCTTCTCTTCAGACTATTTTTTTTTTAATATATATACTTTTTATTGCATTTAAGTTTGGGGGTACATGTGAAGAACATGCAAGATTGTTACATAGGTACACACATGGCAGTGTGATTTGCTGCCTTCCTCCCCATCACCTATATCTGGTATTTCTCCCCATGCTATCCCTCCCCAACTCCCCACCCCCTGCTGTCCCTCCCCTTTTTCCCCTCGACAGACCCCAGTGTGAGATGCTCCCCTCCCTGTGTCCATGTGTTCTCATTGTTCAACACCCGCCTATGAGTGAGAATATGCGGTGTTTGATTTTCTGTTCTTGTGTCAGTTTGCTGAGAGTGATGGTTTCTAGATTCATCCATGTCCCTACAAAGGACGCGAACTCATCGTTTTTGATGGCTGCATAATATTCCATGGTGTATATGTGCCACATTTTCCCTGTCCAGTCTATCATTGATGGGCATTTGGGTTGGTTCCAGGTCTTTTCTATTGTAAACTGTGCTGCAATGAACATTCGTGTGCATGTGTCCTTATAGTAGAATGATTTATAATCCTTTGGATATATACCCAGTAATGGGATTGCTGGATCAAATGGAATTTCTATTTCTAGGTCCTTGAGGAATCGCCACACTGTCTTCAGACTATTTTTAACATAGATTCAGTGGGGATTGACTAACTTAGAAATTCTTTGTTATATGGGGTTCTTGCTCTAATACTTATGTAGGAATTTTAAACCTATGTATCTTGGCACTTGCCTGCTTGACTATGTGCATATGAAATTTAACAGAATTGTCACTATTACCCAAGTGACAATATTTTGATATTCTGCTTTCTATATTTGAGGAAAATAATGCATTTAGAGAATATCAATAAGTGAAGAGTGTTCCTGCACACTCACAGGTTGATTATTTAGGGACTATTTGTATAAGTATTTCTAAAGAACAAACGTTTTCTCAATGCCACTAAAACCAGTAAGGATTAGTTTGCATACGATGCAATTTATGGCGTATGGTTTTCTGATGACCATAATGATCATTTGCGTACATTTTCCATCACAACATCTTCCCCCTGCCGTCCTCCAGTGCCCAGAACTTCCTAGCATAAACTGGCTGGCCTCCCTCCTCCTGGTTTTCTCACTTCCTTTCTATCTCAAATTCACTTTTTTTAAAAAAAAGTCTTCTGAATCAGATTTATTAGATAGCACCAAAATAAGAGGTTTAGATTATATTACAAAAAGAGCTCAAACTGTTCTTATACAACAACTGGGCTTGTTTAGGGGACAGAAGGGGGAATTTGTCAGACTACTATACAAGGACACACAGACTCCTCATCCTAAACAAAGTATTAAGGTACATATACAAGTTCCTTGTAAGACAGAAAACAGAACTCCACAGTAACTATAACAGTCCCTTAAGGAATAAGCATGTATTTGTAGGAAGCAAGCAAAGCTTTCCATAGAGAAACCACTTTCAAGAGATGATGAGGTAGACTTGGGTTATGTTTCTGCATCTGTCACTTGGTGAATGAAGATGCCATTCTCAGGATATTCCATGTCATCCATTTCATACATATATGATGATGCTCTTGTCAGCATAGTCCCATCATTACTGAAGGGAAGTGATGCGGTGCTCATGGGGTACCAATGGAATTGGTTAAATGGATCCCAAATATTTACAAAGACATCAGAACCACCTATGGCAAATGTATTGTGGATATTGTGGAAAGAAATGGCATTGACTGGGTAAACCTGCTCAATATTATGTTCTTTTAGTCTGTGACATTTGAAGGCATATTTCTTCTTTGGTACCTCAGGGCTTGGGTCCAAGTACTCAACTGCCACTTGGCCTTTGATAGAGCTTAATACATAACGCTGCTTGTTTGGAAAAGCTTGCATGCAGTGAGTCTGGTATTTCAGGGTAGACTCCCGGCTCTGCTGCACGTAACCCATGTTCCATGAGCCCCACACCAACACTCTGTGGCCCGCTGTTCCCACAATCAGCCGATCTCCAGACACTGAGAAGGTATATACCGTTTTAGGCTGAGATTAGGTCCTGACATTACAAAGATTTCTGGGATCCCATAATTTAGCTGTCTGATCCCACCTTTCAGTAACTATGACATGCGCTTCTGGACAGTATTCAGCATACCTGATGGGGGCATCATGGGTCCCAACAAGATTTTCTTGATTGGTGTTCAAATCATGCATTTTTAATTGATGAGCTAGTCCTTCTCTCCAGGCATGTGCTGGATGGTAGAAGGCTCAATACAGGACAGCGCTGGTGTGCTGGGACCTGAGCACATGGACCTGAGTGCTGGTACCTGAGCACATGGCTGGCACATTGTAGAGGAGCACTGACGTGTCCCAGGAGGAGACAAGCAGGAACTAGGAGGTGTTGGGGCTGAACTTCACTGAGGAGATGCCATCCTTGGGTGACCAGTTCAGCTTGAACTCTTTAGAACTGGTCATCCCTTGCAATCGGCCCTACCAGCTTTGGGCCCGGAGCAGAGTGACCTTTCTAGGTTTTATGCTTTCTTTGGGGAAGAAGTGTTCTAGTTTCTATAATCTACTGTGGGGAAGAATTCTGGTTTCTGTGACTCAACTCAGGGGAGAAATGAGGTAGGAGACAAGAGGACAGAAAGTCAGAGATCTTGCTTCTGAGGTCTTCTAATCTTAATTCAAAGTACTCAGCATGCCAGGGTGCCAGGCACTGGGATATTGCTTTCTGGGGCCCAACACCATTACCACTGTCAGGGTAGTGAACATATGCTACTCTCAAAAGCTTCTCTCCTGCTCCTTTGCAATTTAACTCTCTTTCTCATGGCTCATGGTCACTTCTTCCATCCCTCCACACAACCAACCAGTCACTGATTTAAAAAGCTAAGAACTGGGCTGGGTGTGGTGGCTCATGCCTGTACTTCCAGCACTTTGGGAGTCTGAGGCAGGTGGATCACTTGAGGTCAGGAGTTCAAGACCAGCCTGGGCGAGATGGTGAAACCCCATCTGTACTAAAAATACAAAATTAGCCAGACGTGATGGTGCATGCCTGTAATCCCAGCTACTTGGGAGGCTGAGACAGGAGAATCACTTGAACCTGGGAGATGGAGGATGTAGTAAGCTGAGATTGCACCATTGCATGCCAGCCTGAGCAACAAGAGTGAAACTCCATTTCAGAAAAAAAAAAAAAAAAAAAAGCTAAGAATTTAAAACAAGGCTGTCCTTTATGGCAAATAACCTTAGTAAACTCATGAGATCCCAACAAGTGTGGTATTTAGAGTTCAATTATTTGTCTCTCCAACTTGTTCTGTTACATACTTGAAATTTAGTAGATAGGGGTCTGCTACAAAACAAGAGGGGTATTTTAGAGTAGCACTGTAAATACTCTGATTTATATTATGATGGCAACTTCAACAGTTTGTGGTGAAAAAAGATCAGAAGAAATAAAAAATCTGTACATGTAGAAACCTACAGCGGCAGCTTCCGAACCTTTTGAAACTCTCAAGCTTACCTTGTGGCTTTAACTGTAGTTTGCAACTCTAGCTGCCCATTAGGATCACTTGAGAAGCCTCAAAAATATTGATGCCTGGGTCCCATCTCGACGGAGCTAAATCAGAATCTCTGGTAGGGTGTCGAGTCTCAGGGATGATTGTGATTTAAAAGTTCCCAGGTGATTCTAACATGCAGCAAGCTTTGAGCATCATTGCTCATAATTATAATTGTACTCATAATTAAGTGTTCTTTTTGGAGAGCCAGTTTCAGATTTTATTTTCTTAAGGAGTTTACCCATAATTGATCATTCTGCATCATCATTTCTTCTCAGAAGGTTGGCTTGCTATGGTAAAGTAGTATTTCAACAAGGAAAAGGAAATGATTACTGTTTATACAGGCTTGTGATTTATCTTCCTCTCTTGAATAATTTGCATATTTGAATCAAAGTGCACTGTGTTTTGTTAACACCTTCACCATCTTCTATTTTAGTATGCATGAGAGGCCACAGAAAAAGCTATGATGTTTAAGTACTGACCTTTCCCATCCCTTCTTAGTTCCCACTCCCTCTCCAGTGATTCCTGCTTCTCAACGTGCCTTATGGGTTCTTCATTCTGCACCATCCCTGGGACTTTCCTCTTCACTCTCAGGATGGTCTTGATCTCTACGGTCCAGAGAAATGGCCCAGTCCTTATTTTTAATCTCCACTTGTTGCTTGAAGTCTTTTCTAATACATGTATTTATGTCAATTTCTGCCAATGTTTGTGCTGTCTCAGGTAAGCTACTTATCATGTTAACTTCAGCCATTTACTGCTAATGCTATGACCGAACAGACTAACTGTGTAGTGGGTTGTTTCTGTTTCTGTTTCAATCTCATGGGAGAAAAATTTGAAGACAGGCATGTCAGCCCGTGGCATCCATCACACACCACAGACACAACATTTCCTTGTGCTTCTGCAAAGGAACAGCTTTGTTGGTAGAATCACCTCTTTGGGCTGTGTAAGGAACATTGGTTTGTCTACCTCTGAGAAAACTAAAGCATGGGAGCGATAAGTGATAGGGAAACATAGGGGCTTCACTTTGAATTAGTAGTACAACATTGTTTTTCAAAGGCTTCTGTGACTGTGATACAGCAGGAAAACATGGCTCGACGACCTTCGAATGCATACTTCCATTGGTGAGGCAGTTGAGTGTTTTAGCAGATTGAACTCTAAAGATGTAGGAATCGATTTTTCTCAAAAGTATATCAGAGCTTTGGTCCCACTCCATTCCTATTTAGCTTCAGATATTTGTTGAATGCAGAGACATGTAGAGAAAAACACATATTACTTCTGGGGATCATTTGCAATGCATTAGTTCAGAAGGATATTTTTCATTGTCTATGTCACATATTTACTTCTAAAAGTCAAAATTGCATTTAAAGTGATCCAGTGAACGATGACTGCAATATTTCTGTGTTTATGAATCACAAGTTAGTCTTTTATGTTGCTTTGTTTCTTTTAGAAGAATTTTATTAGCACATATAAAAGTAGCTAAGAGGTAAAACACTTTCTTTTTGTTTATACGTAACTTGGGAAAAAATTTTACTGCTGGCGATAAATTGAAAAGCTGCGGTAACCGTGATTAAGTCAGTCCAACATGGAAGCATTTATTGGAAACCTGCTACATACACAGCACTCTGATAGGGATGGGGGATATAATATATTACAGATAATTGGGATAATCAAGCAACTTAAAATGTATGGGGGGAACTGTGGCACAACTGTGAATGGTGCAAACATCTGTTACAGTAGTGGAGTGAATATCTTTTTGATATATTTAGCATCAGTAAAATTTCCACAAATTCAAGCATGTGAGGAAGCTTTCAAAATGCCTAATTTGACAACAGGAATAAAAGCAAGATAAAGATGATCTAAAAGCTTAGACACCTAGGTGAATTGATAACTATAAATGAGCAATACCTTTAACTTTTAAGTTTCCTGGCAGCTAAAGTCCTTATAGTTTTTATTTCTGACAAAAGGAAAGACACAATTTATCTACAGAGACAAAGATATTTTCATGACACTGCATTCAAACAGGAACGTATCTCAAAGGTCTCTGTATAGTGAATATCATATTGGATAATTAAATCAACTACAGTTTTACAACAGGAAAAGTAAATCCACAGAGGTGATGCTAGGTGTGACCATTTGTGCGACAAAGAGCATTGCATAAACTAAGGGAGAGATTTATATGATAAACTTAAACAATAAAAACATGAAACTAATGTGAAATTTCCCCTTCCTTTCTCTTTCTAAACTCCAGTTCTACTTCTCATGGGTAATTATTTTTAACCCATTGTGTTGAGACTTCTGATAGTTACCCTAAAAACACCAAATACTGTTCTCACACAGTTGTTTTTTCATTCAACAATTTGGATAAAATCCAATATCTCCTCACTATGACAGTGGATTTAGACTAGACCTTCTTCTCCTTTCCACATATTCTCCCAGTATTTGTTGGAAAACACAGATAACCCTCCAAATACTAGTTAAATCTCTGATGAACTAGATATGACAAACAATGCTGTCAAGTTCTCTTGCTTGAGGACTGGTTATTGTTTATCTTGAGAACATGTGTATAGTGGGTTATACCTTCTTGGCATATTAAAGGATGTAATTTGTTCCTGTCTTTGCAATCTCTTAGTGGATGGTCTGTGGAGAATCTGATTTGGTGCTTATTTAACAATAAAACTATTTTCCTTTTCTTCTAACTTTGTGGAGAGATTTTCTGTGTTGATAGGAGATTTTCTTTTATAGTTCCCCAGCATGTACCTCCTTCCCAGGAACTGCTCTGCTTGTTTCTTCTATGGTATTTAATTTTTCTCTTCTTGATTTTTCTTCACTGTGTATTCCTTTTTTTTCCTGCTCATTCTTCTTCTTTCTTTTAACGAAGAATTATACTGAGTAATAAAGCCACTTGGCATGGATTGTGCAGCTGTGTTAACACACTGCATCTATTTGGAACAAAAGAGTTGACCATGGTCTTGGGTAAGCATGTGGATATGTCATTTGAGGGTATAAAGGGCAGGCTGAATACTTCTTGAAAGCTAAACTTTATATTTGGTTATAAATACATAGTAGAGTCCTGGATTATTTTATGAAGTACTCTCCTGGGTTTGTCCAGAAGAGTACTTCATAAAATAAATGGTAAGAAGTCTATACCTTTCTCTGCATACTGAGGGGCAGATTGGCCTTCAGTACTTCCTTAATTTAATCATTTGAATTTCTGGCCCCTTCTCACTGGTGTTCTCTAGAACTACCTTTTTCAAATTTTGAACTTCAGGAGTCATCTGGAAAAAGAGTCTGATTCCGCTCAGGCTGTTGTCAAGGAGTGTCAGATGTGGACATTGAGCCAGATCAGAAGAAATTGGTAGGCAAGTTTTCTTCTGGACTAAGTTTTTTTTTCAGGTAAACTGGTTTTCTGCCTTTATACTTTCTATCTTCTTACTTTTTATCTTTTTCAACTTCTCTCCTAATGCAAAAGGAAAAGAAAAACTCTTTTTTCATATCTCTGAATGTTCTTTTCTCTCTCTTTCATTCTTGTGAATTTTACAAAGCTTCCTCTGATTAGGGAGAAAAAAGGTGTGAATTTTTTTCTGCAAATACAAACACACTAAAAAAGCTAAAAATATATTCAACAAGATATACCTGTTTGAAATTCACTGGAACATATACTCTAGGTGACAAGTGTCTGTCTTTCATTTTTTGTATCCCAAGCATATGCCAGGCCGTATTAAGTCATGATGGCTTATAGTTCATTACTGTAGAGAAGTACGAATTTGATAGCATGAATTTGATGAATTCATGCTGAGATCAGAGTTCTAGAGTAACATTTGGCCATTTATATAAAGAAGATGGCACTATGTTTTTTTTTTTTTTTTTTTTTTTTTTTTTTTTTTTTTTTTTTTTTTTTTTTTTACAAAGGTTATAAAGTAGAAGCTCTGTCTACTTTGCTTTCAAGCAGTATTTTAAAAATTTGATAAAAATTTATTTAGATAAGTTATTTTGGTTCATTTCCTGCCCTGTCAGAAAGTCATACATATTGAAAAGGTTTTCATTGGCCTTTTTTTCTAGAAAAAGGAACGATTTCTTCAAATCTACCTTCTATTTTTCATTTTATCCACAAATGCCCAGATGTTTACATTCTCAAAAAGCCTAACTGATGTTAGAAGTACAAACAGTGAATAGTTATTTTATCTTTTCTGCATAAACGTAAAAGGCCAACCCAGTGATAGAAAAGCAGTGTACTTTATTCTTATAATTGACCCTAATAGTTAAGGTCTCTTTGGTGATACTATTCTCTGAGCAGAACTTTTTGGAAAAAAGTGAAATGTTAAAGAACTGGTGAACTTTCAGGGCAAGATAAATTTTCAATCTAAAGCTTACAAGCACAAGTAGAAGAAGTTCTGTCTGCCAGCCTTGGGCTATGGAATGTCCTTTTATATTTTTTTTTCCCCAATTGAGGACAACCACTGAATTAGCCTTCTTTTATGTTCTATAGGTTTAAAGCTCTTTTATTTCAAAAGGCCTTTGGCATGGTACACTGATTTTATGTTTGATTTTTATTACTGATTTTAATTGCTTCTGCAGTTGTATATATTTTTAGTACTCTAACTATATTGTTCCTTGTAAAATACCTGGAGTATTTTCTAAGAAGCAGAATATTTTATGAATCATGTTTTTTTGTATAATTAAATAATACATAATGTTTATGATACTGGCTTGAAGTTCCTAAAAATTTTAGAGGAAATGTAAGGTGTAGCCCATAGATTTGAAAAAAAAAAAAAGTTAAATAACAAATTCTTTCCTGAGATATTCCCTCACACAGATTTAATGTAAATAAAATAGAATTATGTTTTATAACTACATTTATTATTTCTAGTTGCCTATTGGGGACATCTTGATTTTTCATTTAAAAAATGGTTTAGCTCGTTCTTTATGGTGAGTCAGACATTACAGCTACCTTTTGTGTGTAGCATATAAATGAAAACTTAAAATCCCCTGTGGAAGTATAAAATTTAGCAAAGAACTTTTAGGTGCACCGAATCAAAGTAAAACAAGCATAGCAATTTATTTACAGTGTAATGTTAGAAACATAAATTTGCAGTTGTGGTTGTTATAAATCTTGCTGAAATGAATTTTACTAGACAGACATCCATTTTCCAATATGGAAATAATGCTACAGATTTAGGTATTTTGTTTCAAATCATGTTTAGACGTAACAATAGCCAAAAATGATATAATAAGAGTTTTCTATGAGATTGATATTCCTCATTAGGATTACTTTGTAGGTATTATGGTGCAGTGTTTTCACTGCTCCCAGACTATATAAAAAATCTAGTGAATCAAACTGCCTGACTCTCTCAGTCACCCAGTTCTCTTGTATTTTATTGGAGAGTTCATATAAAAGCTAAACTATATACCAGTTTTCACAGGCTTGATGCTGCATAATTTTCATTATAATATAAAATTATAATTTTCTTTGTTATGTGGACAATAAATTTCCCCATTCTTTGGCATGGGGGCTAAGGATGCAATGGGAGAGAGACAAAGAAAACAGATAGCTTGTGTGAGTGAGTTTAGGCGCTTTTGGAAAAATTTCTAAGATAGGAGTCCCCAAGCCTTATCTTCAGTTAGATGTCACTGGTTATTTTTATTTTATTTTTAATACATTGATTAGTGTATGTTGAGAAGTGTAATACTGAGTTGAGAGAGGATAGCAGATGGTTCTACCTAAGTTGATATCCATGTATTCTGTCTGTATTACTTGGGAATATTGTTTAAAACTATGAAGCTTATTTTACAGAAATGAATTTCATTTTCATAAGTCAGAAGTGCACAAAAGTAAGAATACTCATACTTCAATAGAAAACTAGATGGGACAGCCAGTCCTTGTCCTGAGAGCTTTAGGTATTAAAATTAAGGATTAATTTTTATATGTTACTATTAGAAACAAATTGTAAACCGTTTCCAGATTTGCAGAGTATATTTGTGTGACGTATGTATATTCACTTAACACTAAAATGTAATGGGGCACATTTGCATATTTTTCATTAACTAAAGTTCTTGTATTTCTCCAAGGCTGTCTTACTAAAATGTATAGTCTGTCTATACTCCCATTTTCAGCAATGTTGAATAATGGATTATGAGAAAATTTTCTACCATTACTTACTTGTATGATTATTTGGATGGTCATGACACTTGTTATAAAAGCTTTCAGTCTTAAATTCAAAACAGTCCTGTAGAAAACATTTTTTTAAGGTTCTGCAATATTCAGTTCCTTACATGTCATATTCCTTCATGAAATTCTCTCACTTCTGACTTCTATGAGGATGTACCTCACTGCTACTTCTACTCCTCTGGTTATTTCTTTTTTAATAAAAATTCTTCAGTGGTTCTAGTTTCCTCTCCAGACCCTGAGATTCAGCTCTTAGTTCTCTGATTATCCCTCATCGTGTTTAGGTTAGAGATCTCCTCAATTCAGGAAGTTAATAACCATCGCTGCACCCCTAGATGTAATCACCTCCAGAAATAATCCTACCTCCCTAAGAGGTGTTGAAACAACACAGTTGTTCATTATTCCCCTTACACACCAATACAAATTTTCATTTATTTTTATTTCTTTGTTAATGGTATTTTCACTCCTATGGCTCCCAGGTTTGAAATTCTGGATCATCATTGCCCTTCCTTCATTTTCAGTCCACATGTTTAGTAATGAAGTTTAGTTAGCATTACTAGCTTATGCCTCCCTGATCAAATTATTCCATTTTTTCCTTCATTCTACCTTCTCTTTCCTTCATTTTACACATTGAAAAATAATCACATGCACACAAAAACACAAACAACCAAAAAAAGCAACCATGCAACCAAACCAACCAACTTTCTGTGCGTGTCACTCACAAAAATCTTAATTAACACTTGAACATTATTTGGTTACTTAATTCCTTGTCCCCTACTGCCTACCCCCAAGACACACACATCATCACTAGATTCCTATTTGGAATATAAAAACAGGAGAAAACCTGAATCCAACTCAAAAATTAGTGGAGGACATCATTAGATACCAGAAAAATTCAAGAAATCATTGCTATTTAGTTTAATTGATCAAAACTCTGGGCAAACCATAGGATTGGTTACAACTTTCTGTACTGAGGTCATGCTGCAATGCTAGGAAGCCTGTGCAGGAGCCTCTTGGTCCAGAAATATCTTCTAATTTTAGGGCTGAGGGTTGGGCCAAGGTCCTGCTGAAGACCCTTTGAAGACCATACCACTTAACATTTCATTTATGGTGACTCATTAGTAAGAAAAAGCAGCCAGACTGGAGTGACTGCAGGGCTCATGAGGTAGCTACACTGAGCAGGAAACTAGCAGTGCAATGGGGTTTTCACGATTCAGCATCAGCAGAGTCACTTCTCTCACTAATTGAGATGATGGCAATGACCCATATTTCAGTGCAAAATATAGTTGCATGGAAACACATGATTATAGTAAATAGGAAATGCACACCACTTAATTTCTATTTATTTAGGGACTTTGGGAGATGACTTAATGCATATATATCCAGACCATTTCATTTCTATAAATCTTTATGAGGTAACACAGTTTATTTTCAGAATGTTCTTCAGGAAATTCTGAAAATTAGCTTCCAGATATGTGTCACGCTGAGGCCTGTTATAGAGTAGAAAGTGGATAGACTTGAAAATCAGAGAGATGCATTCAAATTCTGCCTCTGCCACTCAACTTCTTGAATTCTGCAATCCTAACTTTTTAAATGAGAGCAAGAGTTCCTACCTCTAGGAGTGTTGTGAGTTTAAGTGAAATAATTATGAAAGAATTTGCCATTTGTTGGTTATATCTACTATCTTTACCTCACATTTTCCAGAGGAATTTATTACGATATTTTAGCAATAGCTGTTTACATGTTGTAAGTGTACCTCTTTTCTAATTAGAAGGATTATGATTATTCCCATTGCAAAACAATTTAAAGTGTAATCTTAAATTTTAATCTCCCTAAGGCACTGCAGTGTTGGATATTTAACAAAGAAGCAAGAAACAGAAAACTCCAAACTTTAGTTGAGTCACTGACAATAGTAAATTAATCAGATAATGAAAATAAAATATGTCAATGATAATTCAGGTCTGTGAAAATGTATGCTTTTACTTATAAATGTTCAATTGACATGCAATTTTCAGGAATACATATTGTTTAAAGTGAGGTGATTCTATGGCAGAAATTCAAGCACAATTAACTTTCATGAGTCCTCTGAAAACTTTACTAGCATTTGCTAATTGGCCATTGTTAAAATTATGACACTTATCAACTAATCATCAGTGAATGTTCTTATGCCATCTATATTCTTTAGACCTCAGACCATCTGGCTCGGAGCTCTGCCATCATAAAATGCCTGAAAAGGTTTATGAGTCTTAGTTGTAAATAGTAAAATTGTTGGTTAAAGAAAGGAATGGATTCCAATATGAATAACCTTATAAAAAAGGAAATGCTTGGGATGATCATTTTTGCTATTATTGGTTGAATAACTAGATAGAATTGATTACATGGTTCTGTGGAAGACAAATTCAAAATATTCCTAGAAATAAGTATATGTCTCTGAGCAACTTGTTCTTCATGTACTACCAGTTTAAAATTTGGACACAGAGATCTCTGAAATGTTTTATTCTTTTGATAGCACTCAGTTCTTTCCTTCCTTCCTTCCTTCCTTCCTTCCTTCCTTCCTTCCTTCCTTCCTTCCTTCCTTCCTTCCTTCCTTCCTTCCTTCTTTCTTTTTCTCTCTCTCTCTTTCTTTCTTTCTTTTTCTTTCTTTCTTTCTTTCTTTTTCTTTCTTTCTCTTTCTTTCTCTCTTTCTTTCTCTTTCTTTCTTTTTCTTTTTATATATTTATTTTATTGTACTTTAGATTCTGGGGTACATGTGCAGAATGTGCAGAATTGTTGCATAGATACAACATGGGAATGTGGTTTGCTGCCTCCATCCCGCTGTCACCTATATTTGGCATTTCTCCCCATGTTATCCCTTCCCAACCTCCCAGCCCCTACTGTCCCTCCCCTAGTCCCCCACAACAGACCCTAGTGTGTGATGCTCCCTCCCTCTGTCCGTATGTTCTCATTGTTCAACACCCACTTGTGAGTGAGAACATGTGGTGTTTGATTTTCTGTTCTTGTGTCAGTTTGCTGAGAATGATGGTTTCCAGATTCATCCATGTCCCTACAAAGGACACAAACTCATCGTTTTTGATGGCTGCATAGTATTCCATGGTGTATATGTGCCACATTTTCCTTGTTCAGTCTGTCATTGATGGGGATTTGGGTTGGTTCCAGGTCTTTGCTATTGTAAACAGTGCTGCAATGAACATATGTGTACATGTGTCTTTATAATAGAACAATTTATAATCCTTTGGATATATATTCAGTAATGGGATTGCTGGATCAAATGGTTCAGGCCTGCCTTACAAAAGCTCCTGAAAAAAGCAATAAACATAGGAACAACCAGTACCAGCCACTCCAAAAATGTACCAAATGGTAAAGACCATCAACACAATGAAGAAACCGTGTCAACCAACAGGCAAAACAACCAGCTAGTATAAAAATGGCAGGATCAAATTGTTAATTTTCTGTCTCGTTGATCTGTCTAATATTAACAGTGTAGTGTTAAAGTCTCCCACTCTTATTGTGTGGGAGTCTAGGTCTCTTTGTAGGTTGTTAAGAACTTGCTTTATGTATCTGGGTGCTCCTATATTGAGTGTGTATATATTTAGGATCGTTAGCTCTTCTTGTTGCATTGATCCTTTTATCATTATGTAGTGCCCTTTTTTGTCTCTTTTGATCTTTGTTGGTCTAAAGCCTGTTTTACCAGAGACTAGGATTGTAACTCCTGCTTTTTTTCCTCTCCATTTGCTTGGTAAATCTTCCTCCATCCCTTTATTTTGAGCCTATGTGTGTCCTTGCACATGAGATGGGTTTCCTGAATACAGCACACTGATGGGTTTTTATTTTTTATCCAATTTGCCAGTCTGTGTCTTTTGATTGGGGCATTTAGCCCATTTACATTTAAGGTTAATATTGGTATATGTGAATTTGATCCTGCCATTCTGATGCTAGCTGGTTGTTCTAACTATTGGTTGACATAGTTTCTTCATTGTGTTGATGGTCTTTACCATTTGGTACATTTTTGGAGTGGCTGGTACTTGTTGTTCCTATGTTTAGTGCTTTTTTCATGAGCTTTTGTAAGGCAGGCCTGGTGGTGATGAAATCTCTGAGCAATTGCTTATTCATAAAGGATTTTATTTCTCCTTTGCTTATGAAGCTTAGTTTGGCTGGATATGAAATTCTAGGTTGAAAGTTCTTTTTTTTAAGAATGTTGAATATTGGCCCCCACTCTCTTCTGGCTTGTAGAGTTTCTGCCAAGAGATCTGCTGTGAGTCTGGTGGGCTTTCCTTTGTGGATAACCCGACCTTTCTCTCTGGCTTCCCTTAGCATTTTTTCCTTCATTTCAACCCTGGTGAATCTGATGATTATGTGCCTTGGGGTTGCTCTTCTTGAGGAATATCTTTGTGGTATTCTCTGTATTTCCTGGACTTGAATGTTGGCCTGCCTTTCTAGGTTGGGGAAGTTCTCCTGGATAATATCCTGAAGAGTGTTTTCTAGCCTGTCAAATGTAGATTAGGTCTTTTCACATAATCTCATATTTTTGTTCATTTCTTTTCACTCTTTTTTCTCTCATCTGGTCTTCTTGTTTTATTTAATTGAGTTGATCTTCAATCTCTGATCCTTTCTTCTGCTTGGTCGATTCAGCTATTGAAACTTATGTATGCTTTGTGAAGTTCTCGTGTTGTGTTTTTCAGCTCTATCAGGTCATTCATATTCTTCTCAAAGCTGTTTATTCTTGTTAGCATCTTGTCTAATCATTTTTAACGTTCTTAGTTTCTTTGCATTGGGTTAGAACATGTTCTTTTAGCTCAGAGAATTTTATTACCCACTTTCTGAAGCCTGTTTCTGTCAATTCATCAGACTCATTTTCCACCCAGCTTTGTTCCCTTGTTGGTGAGGATTTGTGATCCCTTGTTGGTGAGGTTGTGTGATCCCTTGGTGGAAAAGAGGCATTCTGGTTTTTCATGTTTTCATCCTTTTTGCACTGGTTTCTTCTCATCTTCATGGACCTGTGGTCTTTGTGGTTGGTGACTTTTGGATGGGGTCCCTGAGTGGACATCCTTTTTGTTGATGATCAAGTTATTTCTTTCTGTTTTTCTGTTTTACTTCTAACAGTCAGGCCCCTCTGCTGTAGGACTGCTGGAGGTCCACTCCAGACCCTGTTTGCCTGGGGATCACCTATGGGGGCTGCAGAACAGTAAGGGTTGCTGCCAGTTTCTTTTTCTGTTATTTTCATCCCAGAAGGGTACCCAGCAGATGCCAGACTAAGCTCTTCTTTACGAGGTATGTCTTTGGATATACAGGAGTCAGAGAGCGCTTGAGGAGACAGTTTGTCCCTTATAGGAACTCAAGTGCTGAGCTGGGAGCTCTGTTGTTCCATCTAGAGCTTCTGGGCAGGTATGTTTAAGCCTGCTGCAGTGGAACTCATAAATGCCTTTTGCCCCAGGTGGTCTGTCCTGAGAAGGTGGGACTTTATTTATAAGTTCTTGATGTGCTGCTGCCTTTTTTCAGAGACGCCTTGCCCAGCAAGGTAGTAGTCTAGCCATAGTCTGCCAGCAGAGGCATTACTGAGCTGTTGTGGGCTCTGTCCAGCTGCTGTGTGAACTTCCTGTTAGAACTGCCTTGGTTATTGTGGTCTGCCTTAGTAATGGCAGACTGCCTCAGTAAAGGTGGATTGCCTCAGTAATGGTGGATTGCCTAGGTAATGGTGGACTGCCTAGGTAATGGTGGACTGCCTACGTAATGGTGGACTGCCTTGGTAATGGCTGACTTCTCTCCCCCCACCAAGCTAGACTGTATCAGGTACAGCTGCTTGCTGCAAAACTCTGAATCCAGAGCATTTCAGATTGCTGGTCTTTGTCGGGGGTGGGACCCGCTGAGCCAGATCACTTGGCTCCCTGATTCAGCCCCCCTTTTTTTTTTCAGTTGAATGGGTGGCTCTGTATCCCAGGTGTTCCAGGCACCTGTTGAAATGGCCGCTGGGATTTGTGCGAGTATTTGTGCAGAGACCCGCAGCACTGGCTGAAACAGCCGTGCTGGAAACTCATGGCGCTTTTCAGCCCAGGAATATCCTGGTCTGTTAGCAGTAAAAACTCATTTGGAAATGCAGTGATTACTCACCCTCTGTGTTGTTCTCACTGGGAACTGCATTCCAGAGCTGTTCCTATTCAGCCTTCTTGGATCCTAATCCAATTGCACTCAATTCTTGTGTACGTTTCACTGATAGGTCAATTCAGTCAAAACTAGATTTTGTGTTCTCATTTTCACTTTCTTCCTTTTCTCTCTAAATGATAGGGGAACAAAGGTTATTCATAGTAGATACATCATGAAAATATAAGTCCAAGATTCCTTTGACAAAACAATTGAAACACTAGGCATTAGAGAGGGCAGGCTGAGTTCTGCAGTAAATTTACAAAAATTGGCAAATATCAGTGCCAAGAAGAGAATAGCAAAGGATTTTTGTTTGTGGAAAGGTGGAAACTAGGGAACTGGCAAATAAAAGAGAGTCCAAACCTTATCCTTTCTTGAATGAGGAACTCAGTTAAAAAAAATCAATTTCAGGTCCTGATGTTTGTGAAGCAAATAAAATTTTCATCCATGTATTCATTTAGTAATTCAATAAAACCTTTTAATGTTGAAGATAATATGAAATAAAGCTATACCATATTTCTTTAAGGGCTTACACAGTTTTCCAGAGTCAAAAAGTTTGTTCCTTTGTATTCAAAGTCATAAATGCTAAAATAGCAAGAAGGTTGGACTATACTTTTAATTAAAAAATATATTTTTATATTCAAGGCAATCAACTGTGGAAGCCATTAGTTACCTACTTGTAAATCCAAGAAGTAACTGACAGAGTTCTTCAGTAATATATTAGACTAAATTGACTGCATCTTTTTTTATCATCAAATACATTTGGATAAAATATAAACACATAAAAATAGCAAATATGTAACTGGGCTTGAAATTAAAGGAAGGAAAAAAATCATAGAGCCAGAACTGAATAGAAAAAAATCAGTGAAGTTTAAAATTCTTATACTGGTGAATTCTTTTCATGTATTTTATCAGTAACCACCTTTCTGAGGTATATATATGTTTGGGGGAGCTATTTTGTTTAATCAAGGAGGAAAGTCTCAGCTTTAGGCACAGTGTCAATGGGGTACATGGAACTCAACATCTTTTATAAAACTTGGAGTCATAAGTGATAAGGTCATATGTGAAATAAAGACAAGGAAAGCTTGACTTCTACTCAGGCCTGGGAAGAGCAAGGAAGTTTGTCATTGTAGACATCAAAGTGGAAAGAAGAGCTACCTATTGCATCCTTTGCAGGGACATGGATAAAGGTAGAGGCTGTTATCTTTAGCAAACTAACACACAAATGGAAAACCAAATGCCATATGTTCTCACTTATAAGTGGGAGCTAAATGATGAGAACACACACTGGGGCCTTTTAGAAGATGGAAGTTGGGAGAAGGGAGAGGGTGAGGAAAAATAACTAATGAGAACTAGGCTTAATACCTGGGTAATGAAATAATCTGTACAACAAACTCCTATGACACAAGTTTACCTATGTAACAAACCTGCACATGTCCCCCTGAGCTTAAAATAAAAGTTAAAAAAAAAAATAGCTACCAGTGAGAGGTAACAAACACCATGAAACCTTTCCCAGGTTGAGTCTGTATTCATGGTAATTGCAGTGCAGGACACCCAAACTGGAATTCTTGAGACTCTTGGGTCCCCCAGCAAAAGCAATCCTAAAACCACATTGCAGGGATACTTTCTCAGCCCAGTGCATGTAGAAATCCCAAAGAAGTAAAGTCTGCTGAAGCAAAGTTTAGGGTAAGACAACAAACTGCATGAGAGAAACAAATGTCACCAGAGGAGTCATCAGACGCAACATGTTGAAGAATGGATACCCCCTAGGTTGGAGATTGCAGAACAGACTGAAGACACTTCAGTGCAAATCAAGAGATGAAAGACAAGCTAGAAATGAGAAAGATAAACTGAAATACTTTGGGAAAAAAGGGAAGATGCAGAAGAACCAAGTAGAAGTTAAAAAGAAAATGAAAAATGTAATCTTTGACATTAAAAAGAAACTCAATGGAAAGGTTAAATATAAGACTAGATTCATCTGAAGAGTTAATGAATTAGATTGCAGATCTAAGGAGATCATGCAGAATGCAGTACGAAGAATTACAGATAGAAAACACAAATCAGACGTTTGAGATGTGAGCAGCAGAAAGAAAAGAGCCAACATAATTGTAATAAGAATTTCAGGAAGAAAAGATACAGAAAATGGGAGAGGAATTATGATATAACAGGAAAAAATCATGAGAATATTTTTAAAATCATAATTCCTAAGCAGGTTTAACACATTAAGCAAAAACAAATTTCCCCTAGAAACATCATAGTAAGATTATAGTCCAGAAAAAAACCCAGTCAAATTTTAAAAGCTTTCTACTGAGATGGAAAATGTACGTGAAGATTGCCTACAAAGGAACAGCAATCAGACTTTTGACAGGTTCTTATCTGTGTCTTCTTCTATTAGAAATCAATGGAATTATACTTTCAAAAATCTTTTAAAAATACCTGTCAACTCATCTTCTGTATTCAAACAAATGATTATAGAATAAGAAGGGAGCCATGACTTTTATGCATAAACAAAGACTAAGAGTTTACAATTCACATATTTTCCAAGACAAAAGCTATTTTAAGATGCATTCAACCAAAGGAAAATTAAACCCAGAAAGATGAGTAGGATGCAAAATCAACGCTGACAAATAAATTGGTAAATGTATTGTTAAGGTTAAAATACATATTGGCAGTGAAAATAAGGTAATTTGGAAAAAATTAAAGAGGAATCAGAAAATCAAACTGCAAAAGCATGAGAAATGATATAGGAGAGATTGAATTGAAAGTAGCATATCCTAAATTTCTGTAATTGCTTTCAAGGTGAATAGATTGAAGAATAACTTTGTTGAATATCTGTAATAATTAAAAAACTAAAATAATCTTTTATTAAGTAATAGCTTAAAAAGCATGTATGTTTATATAATGTTATACAGCCATTAAAATGAAAAAAGAAACATGAATAATAATCTCAAAACCTAATGTTGAGTGAAAACCATCATTTCACATTTTTTTATCTGCAAGTATAAATTTGGAAATCTTAGCACACACTGAGATATCACTGTGTAATATCAAATCTTATCAAGGCCTCTTTTAATTGCACCAGTTCACATCTCTAAAGCATCAACTTTATCAAGAATGTTTTGCCTTTCCCCACTGTGCTGCTGCTGCTGTGCTGTGGAGGACTGATTCTGGAAGCCGGTTTTCCAAACTAGATAAGCTGCCTACCTTTGTTTTTCTCCCAAACAAACAAAACAACAAGGACAACAAAAAAGGAGCCGCAGTAAGTGTTGTAAGCCGTAAGACAGTTGGAAAATATATGTAATTCCTTACGTACATGTTTAAAACAACACTAAGCCATGTGTTACATATTGTATGTATTTTAAATGTAGAAACTGTGCTAATATAGCTAGTAAAAGAAGAAACACCAAATTCATGATGATCGTTGCCTATGGAGAGAAGGGAAGTGAATAGATAAGTATTGGAGTTGACTGCACCTTTATTTGCCATATACTCTTTTATATATAGAAAAATAACCTGAGCATGAGAAGGACTAAGATTAAACCAAGAGATTAATGTAGACTGACCTTTGTTTTTGATAAAAATACAGTCATTGTTTGCCTTCTTGAATAAAGCCAGTGGCTTGGCCTTGAACACTTACTGCTGCTCCTTTTTTGTCGTCCTTGTTGTTTTGTATATTTGGGAGAAAAACAAACGTAGGCAGCTTATCTAGTTTGGAAAACCGGCTTCCAGAATCAGTCCTCCACAGCACAGCAGCAGCAGCACAGTGGGGAAAGGCAAAGCATTCTTGATAAAGTTGATGCCTTAGAGATATAAACTGGTGCAATTAAAAGAGGCCTTGATAAGATTTGATATTACACAGTGATACCTTAGTGTGTGCTAAGATTTCCAAATTTATACTTGCAGATAAAAAGATGCAAAATGATGTGTAACTTGGGATTCTAACATATTTCAAGATCCGTGGTTGCTTCAAACAAGTGGTGTATTTTATTCTGTTTTCTCTTCAGGGAAAAATAGAGAAACCACCTAAAAGCAAATGTAATATTGTTTTTGTTGAAATCCTAGAGAAACTATATATCTGTAATTTATTTATACCATAACTTTGTTTTTAAGAAATCAACTTTCAGAACTTAAACATTACATATACACTTGATGAGTTGAACGATTATTTGTAGTATGTAGTGCTAAGATAATAGATTTTTTCTTTTTTTTTTAAATGTGTGTTTGACAGACATAAAACAGATGAGTTCAGTATATTATCTGTATAAGATATGCACATGGTCAAACATTTATCAGAAGGAATGCTGGCACGTGTGCTGCTATTTCAGAGAATTATTGAAGGAGTCATATTTGATGTTTTTTCGGAAAATAGTATTTCTGTTACTCATTTTCATCAAAATGACATCAAGTGACTCATCATCAGAATGGCTCTGCAGAGTCACACCTTTAGTTAGATACTCTTAATTTACAACTGATGAGAACTTGAATATGAATTTCTTACAATAAAGGTAATTTTAATCAATCCCCATCCTTAAAAATTCACTTAAACCCCAAAATAAAAACAGAAAACAGAAAGCAAAATACATGAAGCAGGGAGAGGGGAGGCTCATATATTCAACATAGAAAGTAGATACATCTCTGGTTCACAGTCTATTAAGTTCACCTTCAAATTCGGAAAATTTGGGGCCAAAGTAAACATGAATCTGAGAGCACACACAAACTTGTTTAAACCTCATACCCAAAGCAGCTGTCTCTAACAGTTGGTCACCCAGAGATGAAGGGTGTATCTTAAACACTGTGACTTCCATGCATTCAGGAATTTATAGGACCTGTCCATCTTGTTGGTGAGGCTCCTTTCACAGATCACTGTAGGAATGACACCCTTTTAAAATATTTCCACTTAGACATCATTTTCGTTAAGAGTTTTCACTTGCCATCCTTATTACAGAAACACATCATCCCACTTCTATCTTTCTCTAACTTGAAATCCTATTTTGTTTCTCCTTGATATTTGTCATTTCTGTAGGATTTGAGGTCTTCTCTTCAGAGAAATCCATGCCTTCTGGAGGATTACTGGTAAATATTAAGGATGACTATTAAAATAATTTCTCTTTGACTATCAAAAAGGGAATAAAGTATGTCTTATTTATTTATTAATATGTTTTTGTCCCTGGCTTTTACTGGAATTTAAGTCTAAAGCAGTCAGGAACATTTATATCCCCCAAACCTAAAAGATTGCCTGACATATAATCAATCAAATAATTTTGAATAAATAAATGAATTAATGATGAAAAGCTCATAAATTAAGGGTAAGATAAGTAGTGGGATAAATGAAGGATGTTATGTTTGTCATTTCTGGTTGCATTTAGTTTGATCCTCTCTCTTTTTATTAATCTTGCTAATGGTCTATCAAACTCATTTAATCATTTGAAGAACCAGTTTGGTTTTGTTGATCTTTTGAATGAATTTTTGTCTCAATTTTGTTCAGTTCTGCTCTGCTTTTGGCAATTTCTTTTCTTCTGCTAGATTTGGAGTTGGTTTGCTCTTGTTTTTCTAGTTCCTCTAGGTGTGGCATTAGATTGTTAATTTTATATCCTCCTAACTTATTGATGCAGGCATTTAATGCTATAAATTTTCCTCTTAATGTTGCCTTAACTGGGTCCCAAAGATTCTGGTATGTTGTGTCTCTATTTGCAGTAGTTTCAAAGAATATTTTGATTTCTGCCTTAATTTTGTTCTTCGCCTAAAAGTGATTTAGGAGCAGATTGTTTATCCAATCCCAAAGAAATACAAAAACATCCTCAGATTGTTGTGAATACCTCTATGCACAGAAACTACAAAACCTAGAAGAAATGGATACATTTCTGGAAACACAAAGCCTACTAAGATTGAACCCAGAAGAAACTGAAATCCCGAACAAGCCAATAATGTATTCTGAAACTGAATCGGTAATAAAAACCCAGCAACCAAAAATAAAAAAAAAAAAAAACCCTGGACTAGGTGGATTTGTAGCCACATTCTACCAGATGTACAAAGAAGAGCTAGTACTAATTCTACTAAAATTATTTCAAAAAATTTGAGGAGGAAGGACTCCTCTGTAATTCATTCTATGAAGTCAACATAATTCTGATACCAAAATCTGGCAGAGACAATAAAAAAGAAAACTTCAGACCCATATCGCTGATGAACACAGACACAAAAATGCTCAGTAAAATACTAGCAAATCAAATTGAATAGCACAACAAAAGTTAACTTGCCATGATCAAGTAGCCTCAGGATGCAAGGTTGGTTCAACATATGCAAATCAATAAATATGACTCACCAGAAAAACATGATTAAAAACAAAACCGCATGATAATCTCAATAGACACAGAAAAGGCTTTCAAAGTTGTTTGGCTTTCAAAGTTGTTTAACTTTCAATGCAGTACAGCTCTGCAAATCATAAATCAAAATAAAGTACCCAGAAAGAGGAAAGCGGTATTGTAAGAACTGGTGATGAAATATAGATGTTGACAATAATAAGATCACTTTCAAAAATTATCAAAAATGGGAGCTCTCAGGAGATTTAAATGTGGAAATATTCTAATTTTTAAATACGGTACATGGTGTCAGTAGACACTATAGTTAAAAACAAAAACATAATGACTCCAAACTCTGAATGATTTTCATAATCATGTTTCTTCTTTAGAAAATTTTTTGAGGCTTATTATCTTGTATGATGAAGAAATGTTTATCTGAAGTTTGGCAATTAAATTCTATTTTTAAGTATTTTTATCCTTAAAATTCAAGAAAACTATACTTAATATTTTTCTTTGGAATGGCATGTGTGACATAAACCAGTTTTGCTACATTTTTATCTTTAATATCTTTGAATGCGTATATATGCATAGACTCAAGAGATAAAAAGAATTATATTAATAGTGATAGCTTCTGTTCAGTAAATAGTGTTTTACTTTTGGTTTGATTTCTTTAGTACAACTGTTTTATATAATAAGTAATATGCTTACAAAAAGTTAGTAGAAGTTGACATCTAAATAACATACTTTTGTGCAATCATTTTTCTTTATTTGTTCCATATATTTCAATTAGACCATGATTGCTTAGTTAGAAATTAACATTGCTCATGATTGTTCAAATCTATAGCATTGCTCATTCTTAAAAAATTTTTTTAAAAATTTATGTTCCAAGGTATATGTGCAGGTTTGCTACACAGGTAACATGTGCCATGGTGGTTAGCTGTACCTATCAACCTATCACCTAGTTATTAAGCCAGGCATTATAAGTGAGAACGTGAGGTGTTTGTTTTTCTATTCCTGCGTTAGTTTGCTGAGAATAATGGCTGCCAGCTTCATCTTTGTCCCTGCAAAGGACATGTTCTCATTCCTTGTTATGGCTGTATAGTATTCCATGGTTATATGTACCACATTGTCTTTATCCAGTCTACCATTGATGGGCATTTGGGTTGACTCTATGTCTTTGCTCTTGTGAATAGTGCTGCAATGAACATATGTGTGCATGTATCTTTATAATAGAATGATTTATGTGCCTTTGGGTATGTACCCAGTAGTGGGATTGCTGGGTCAAATGGTATTCTGGTTCCAAACCTTTGAGTAATCACCACACTGTCTTCCACAATGGTTGAACTAATTTACATTCCCACCAACAGTGTAGAAGCGTTTCTATTGCTCTGCAACCTCTCCAGTATCTGTTGTTTCTTGACATTTTAATAATTGCCATTCTGACTGGTATGAGATGGTACCTCCTGTTTTTG
>PVKV010016479.1:0-50676 GCA_004027835.1 Alouatta palliata
GGATTCTAACAGTGAGGTGTGGACACTCCAGACTCAGGGATTCTAACACTGAGGTGTGGACACTCCAGACTCAGGGATTCTAACACTGAGGTGTGGATACTCCAGACTCATGGATTCTAACAGTGAGGTGTGGACACTCCAGACTCATGGATTCCAACACTGAGGTGTGGACACTCCAGACTCAGGGATTCTAACACTGAGGTGTAGACAGCTGCGTCACTGAAGGACTCTCCAGCCTCCCGGACTCTAACACTGAGGTGTAGACAGCTGCTTTGCTGAAGGACACGCTAGCCTCATGGGCTCTAACACTGAGGTGTGGACGGCTATGTCGCTGAAGGACACACGTCTGTAATTCCGAAGTTCCAGCTAAACACGTGCTGCTGTGGTCGGCGACCGTCTACCATCACCCAGCGCTCTTCCTGGCCACATCCCTGATGCAGAGTCAGGTACTGAACGGGTACTGCAGCGTCTCCAGGAGGCCGTGGAATCTCCATGCCACGTCCATCACCCAAGTGCCTCAGACACCGGAGTGCATCACTCATGACCAGCCTGATTATCCAAGACAACCTGCTGTGGGGTCCTCAGTGATGGCATCTCCACCTGCCACTGTAAACACCTGTGCCTCCTGGGTCTCCCCAGCCCCTGTGGGCTGTGGTGACGGAGCAGGAACCGAGAAGTACAAGGGCGCAGAGACCAGAATGAACGCTCTGCAGGAGGGCACCACCTCCAGCATGTGGCTCCTGGGATGGAGGCACCATGCCCATGAGAGGGTCCCAAGTCCAAAAGGCCCAGCACTGATTTTCTATGATTCCTCACCTTCTTTTCCAGGCACAGTGGGAGGTGGCCTCTGACGCATGGCTGTATGGCATTACACTCATGTGAACAGAATTCCCCTATTTGCCTGAAATCCACCCAAAGAATGAATACCTTCAAGCTAAGTTCCACTGACAGAACAGAAAGGCCATTTCACCAAAGAGGCCACCCATGAACAGGAGCAGGACTCCTGACTTTCCCACTCACCAAAGAGTCCACCTGTGAACATGACCGGGACTCCTGACTTTCCATCTAACCAAAGAGTCCACCCCGTGAACAAGGCCAGGGCTCCTGACTTTCCATCTCACCAAATAGTCCACCTGTGAACAGGACCGGCTCTCCTGACTTTCCCACTGACCAAAGAGTCCACCCGTGAACAGGACCAGGACTCCTGACTCTCCCTTTCACCAAGGAGGCCACCCCGTGAACAGGACCGGGACTCCTGACTTTCCCTCCCACCACAGTCCACCCGTGAACAGGACCAGGACTCCTGACTTTCCCTCCCACCAAAGAGTCCACCTGTGAACAGGACCAGGACTCCTGACTCTCCCTTTCACCAAGGAGGCCACCCCGTGAACAGGACCAGGACTCCTGACTTTCCCTCCCACCAAAGAGTCCACCTGTGAACAGGACCAGGACTCCTGACTCTCCCTTTCACCAAATAGGCCACTCGTGAACAGACCGGGACTCCTGACTTTCCATCTCACCAAAGAGGACACCCGTGAACATGACCAGGGCTCCTGACTTTCCCCTCCAGCCTCCTACAGACTTGAGGTGCTTAGGTGGGGAGGGGCCATCTTCTTGCCCCAGGACCAAGGGCACCCTGTCCTACCAAAAAGGGATTACACTGCCCCTGCCAGAAACTGCTGAGGGGCACCCAGACCAGGAATGAACGACATTTACTTCTTTGTGGATAATTAATGTATGTTAATAATAACAGACCTCAAACAATCAAACAAACAAACCCCTAACACGAACAGCCACACAGCCCACTCAAGAGATCCCGAGAGCAGCTTCCAGGACCACGTGGATATGTACGTGGAAGCCTGTTGGACGGATAGGGTGGGGTGAGAACTCTGGAATCTCCGGAGTAAATGGAAACTGCGACGTCGCACAGCTTCCCGGGAGCTCCCATGCACACCCCATCCGTGAAAAATGCATGCGTCTTGAGGAAGCATGAACGGTGGGTGGGCAGTGGCTGATTAAAGGCTCAGACAAGGCATGGCTGTTTTCCCTTGGAGCTGCATCTAATCAGGCGTGTTCAGGGGCTTGAGTGATGATCATTTGGGTGGATTCGAGGTGAATGCCGAGTCCTCTGGATCTCATAGGTGCAAAGGAGACCAAGGAGGAAGTGTCAGGGTGAGAAAGGGGTTTTGGTCCCCACTTGTAGCCTTGACTGTGAGAGCTGAAGGTGTCATGGCCCAGATCCCCGATTGAGGGAGCTGGTAGGGGCCTTACCTGGACCCTCAACTGTGAAAGTTGAGGGGGAACAGCCTGGCCCCCATCCCCAGAACTTCTGCTTGTGACTGTCCTATGCTACGGTCTCTGTGGCATCCCCACACCTTCCATGTCCTGGGGAATTCCTAAGCATTTGATAATGAACTTGGAATACATTTCTTAAAGCATGTTTTTGTATGTCTGATATCTCATTCCTACAGAAAAGTTAATGATTCCCCATTATAAGAAACCCAAATTCAGATTCAGACTACACGTCGTCAGCCACTGTCCTGAGGGTTCACGTGTGCCCCACAATGGCACGGACGTCCACTGCACAGCACAACAGCTGCCAAGAGGAGCAGTCCCTGCCCCTGGCTCAGGCCTCACTCCCATTGCATACACACAGAGACATACACATACACAGATACACAATGCAAACATATGTATACAAAAGACATGCATACACACACACACTGGCACAGATATGTCACACATGTGTACACATACATGCACATACATACCACACATGTGTACACATGCATGAACACACATACACATACCGTACACATGTACACATCCACAAGTGTACACGCGTGTGTATACATATACATATATGCACACAGATACACATATATACCATACACATGTGCACACACACATGTACACATGTGCACACATGCATACATGTACATACACACCAGATGCAGGCACACACACATGCATACACACAGGCACCCCTGTGTGTCTGCAGCTGCTGCATGGTGCTGAGGGGGGCACAGCATGCAAAATTCCCACAGGGAAACACACTCTGGGTCAATCAAGCTCCATTCACTGGATCCCACGGCCGAGGCCATATTACAGGCATCTAAGGAACAGGCGCTGAGCCAGGAGCTCCACGTGTCGTATGTAAATCCCTGTGCCAGATGCCCTTGTGTCCACCTCTGCCATGCCAATGACCACATACTGGGTGTCTAAAGCAATTTACATTGGCCTGGAGATGCGATGTCCAAAGGGACCTCCCTGGGCTGAAGCACACAGACCTCAGGACTGGGCTTCCTTTTGGAGGTGTTGGGAGAATCTTCCTCCCCTTCCAGCTCCACTCGGTGTCTTCATCCAAGCCCTGAAGCCCTGAAGGGAACAAAAGGCCAGACTTTCCTGAGGAACGGGGAGTCCCCTGTCCCATGACCTCTGAGCAGGAGGAGCAGTTCCTGCTGGTTCAGCAGCCACTGTTGGCCTCACACCTGGGTGGGGACATCGGCTCTGTGGTTGGGACTTGCAAGCCTGCATAATCACACACATGCATGCACCCCTGGTTCTGCTTCTCTCGAGAACCCTGATGGACACAGGGCTCCCTCCTCAGCGGCTGCAGTCTCACAGGGCTCTGTGGCATCCTCCTCTAACTCCCTCAGCTCCAGGCCTCAGGAATGGGGAGCAGCCTCCCCGGTGCTGGTCTCTGGGGATCTCTGCACCTGCCTGGCTCCTTGCATGACACACATCTTTAGGTGTGGGTTCCTAACGTGGGGTCTATTTTCCAACAGGGACCAGGGAGATGACCGTGTCTTCTCTCCCTAAGGCTTAGCTCAGTGCCCTGCATGCAAAACTTGCTACTCGAGCTGAGTCTCTCACAGCCCGGAGGCTGCATGGAGAAACCGTGCACAGGAGCCAGAAGTGGGTGTGTCGTTTGATACCAAACCAACATGTGTGAACAGGAAACAGAGTCAAAGCCACTGCTCTCTATTATCTGAGTCTTTCCCAAGCTTCCATCCAGCAAGCCAGTTACCTATGTTATCAACGTAAAGCTCTAGAAATCCAGATCCAGACTCCCTGATTTCAATGTCTCTAAACAAGATCCAAGCTTTGAAGGTCAAGGGCTCTGCCCTTCCCTGAGGCTTTGTCAAACCAACATTTGCAATTTGCCATCCCACGAAAGTGACACTTTGGTGGCGCTAAGGGACATGGGAGTTGGGAAGTGCAGGCGGGCGGCTCTTTCTGGAGGTCCAAGGGGTCAGCGGCTGAGGAGCCAGCGAGGAGCCAGCAAGTCAGACCAGGGAACAATCAGCGTCCAGGCCCTCCGGCCTCCGGGGGACAAAAGGCCAGATGGACGGTTTACGATGAATAAGCATCGCAGAATGAATGGAAACACCATGAATCATTTCAGAACAACTGCTAGTGACTGTCCTTGAGGAAATAAATCAGAAAACACAGTTTCAACAAGCGCTGAAGATGAATTAGGAGCCAGGACCGTGGGGCTGAACTCAGTGAGAAAAGAACACGCAGACGCCCGGGGCGAGAGGCTGGAGAGGGCAAAGGAGGCCTTACTGGAGAAAGGCAGGTGAGGGAAGGACACTAAGCTGCCCCGGGAGGAGGCAAACATCCAGCACTGTGTCATTGGGAGAAGGCAGGGAAGCCGGTCTCCCCCAACAGGCCCAAACAGGGGTCTGCTCCCGGCCCCCACACCCCAGTCCCTCTAGTCCATGACCACCCACCGCCTCAGTGTACAGTCATTTTGTCCTCCTGTTCTCGGGACACTCCCAGCCTCCTTACACTTTTCCATGCGACGGGACCCCCAGCGATGCACAGGCTGACCCCTGCTGAGACCCAGCCTCCGGCGGGTCCTTCCACCTCACGGCTGTGTCTTCATGAGGGGGCCAGGGGCTGGTGCGGAGATCACGCTGTCCACCAAGTGACAGAGCAGAGGACTCCAGCTTTTCTAAGTCTTATTTTTTCCTCTTCACTGATCTGAAAATAATCATTCTTTAAGTGTCTTCCTACACCTTTCGTCACATGAGAGTTCCCATACTAAAGTGCCCTAGATACAAACATTCAGCTGAGGGCCATCAAGTACAAACACTGCTGAGACTCTCCACCAGAAAGTGGGATTTTCCATTAAAAGGACAGAATCCACTCTCTAGCGCTCACCTGGCTGGTACCAGTGTGGGTCAGGAAGATTGTGTTTCCCGACATCACTACTTTTCTGAAGCCAACTGCTGAGTCTCCCGAACCGTAGGCCTGGAGGCAGCCATCTGCAATCCAGAGACACACACAAGCTTCATTGGGCTGCCATGCGTGTGCCCTCACTGTGTCCTCTTATCCCACTTTTAGCCAGTATTTTAACATGTCCCCTAATTTGTGATGAACGCTCACTTCTCTTCTCTAGTCCTGGAATCTATTTTTCTACCAAGTATGAAAAAAAGAAAGTGCTACATATATTAATAGCCAAAATACATCACAAGGGAGAAGCTTAACCTGCTCAAATATTGCAAAAGATACTTGTTCAGTGAAGCAGAGTCTTAAACCATACCTACTCAGCCATATTTCCAATTATTCCCAGTGAGAGTGAAGATTTTAAAATTTCATTTCTGCACAATTACTCAATATCCCAGATTTCTCTTCAGTAATTCAGATGATTGTTGCTGTTATTGGTGGTATGTGTGTGTGTAAATATTCTTTAATTATTTCAGATGACTTAGAACCTTTCTAAACTGAGCAGTCTGGAAGTCTGGACCTTCGCCTTTATTCTGCCATGTGACCTGTGCTATGTTTTAAGGAGCAGCTGAAACTCAACTCTGAAGACTCATCAAAACAGGTGCAGCCCCTGCCAGGTATGGTCTGCATGTAGCCCAGTCCTGGGCACACATGCCCACTGCCACCCTTCCCTGTGCACCTGTGCAGGCAGGCATGAGGGCACAGCTCCTAATTCCCAGCCAAGAACAAGGCCCAGCTGCAAGGGAGGTGGCCATCCCCCTCCTGTAGGGCTCACTCCAAGGGGAAGGGGAAGCTTCCTTCAGGCGCTGTCTTGCCAGAGGACACCTTCCCGCCCACCCAGACATGAGCAACATGAGGGGCCTGCCTGACTCGTGGGCATGCGGTGGAACTGGGCCTCAGCTGCTGGGCCTCTCTCCTTCCCTTTTGGGGTCTGCCTGTCTGCAGAGCTCACAGTCTCACCTGCAACCCATACCTGCCGCCCAAACCTCACCCTCCTGAGTTGTGAGTGGTTGCAGCCCCTTCCGCCGAGCTCTGGAGGACACTCACCCTTCCAGAGCACAGGCCCCGGCTACATCTGCACTTACAGAGGTAGGTGGGAGGCAGCTGGCACCTGTGCTCCCTCTGCACACCCTGGGCGCAGGTCTGGGTGGCTCTCTGATGGCGCAACGTGTGTGACACCCCACAGCGAAGCCGCGGTTGTCGTTTCAAAACAATAGGGAGGTTTTTCTGGGCTGCTTTCTGGTCACAAACGTGAAGCTAACAAAAGGCCTTTTCCTTCTCTGAGCCATGTGCCGCTCGTTAATGGGGTGAGGAGCTGGCATGGCCAAGGAAATTGTTCCTCCCGGCTGCAGCACAGCCCAGCACCACACCGGAGGGCCTCTGTGAGAGTACTGTCTTCCTCCAGCTCATCCTTGCAAGGTGAAGAACACTCGACCATCTCCTTTCGGGGGCATGGGAAGCTCTCTGTTCTCATCACTGCCCCGTTCCCTCACTCAGCACTAACCTCACACACCCATCCGGCTTCTCCTCCTTGTTAGCTCCTGTGCTGATGCCTGGGGAGGGGGAAACAGACGCACACTCCAAAGAGGAGAATTTTATGGTGCCTGGGAAACAGTTGTCAGGGCAGTGTGTGCATACAAAGGCTTTTCTCTATGCAGATGCATTTACACACACACAGTGAAACGTGGCGTACTTACAACAGAATTGGAGGATAGGCGGGGCACAGTGGTTTATGCCAGTAATCCCAGCACTTTGGGAGGCTGAGGGGGGTGGTGGATCACGAGGTCAAGAGATTGAGACCAGCCTGGCCAACATGGTGAAACCCTGTCTCTATTAAAAATACAAAAATTAGCCGGACGTGGTGGACTTTGCCTATAATCCCAGCTACTCAGGAGGCTGAGGCAGAAGAATCGCTGGAACCTGGGAGGTGAAGGTTGCAGTGAGCCTAGATCATGCCACCGCAATTCCAGCCTGGGTGACAGAGGGAGACTCCGTTTCCAAAAAAAAAAAAAAAAAGAAAGAATTGAAGAATAATTTACCAAAACAAAACACAACATGGGAGTAGGGCTTTTCACAGGTGACCATCAACACAACAAGCGGTTAACTGGATCAAGAAAAGCGTGACAGGCCCTACACACTGGCAGTGCCTAAGTTTCGACCCAAGTCTCCCAGCTGTAGCCTCAATTTCATTTTCTCTACGTCACGGCTATCTGCAGAGGGGCTGAACTCTGCTCATGAACTCAAGCATCCCCACAACTGTCCAGTGCGAAAATCCGGATGTGGGAGTCTGGAAGTCTTAATACTAATTAAGCTGGAAGAAAACATTCTTGTACTTTATGGGAGAATCAGAAATGCTACAAACTTCGGTTAAGACAGATGACCCAGATTTGGAAGGTTTCTCACAGAAAGAATCTTCAAAGCCTCAGGGCAGGTCACACATTCCAGGGACCACACCACACAGTCAGCTCCTGGGCCAGCGACGATGTTAACGGGGCCATGTGAGTAACTGAGATTGAACAAACGTTCTGATGCACAACACATGCCCCTAACACCCGGTAAGATGTCCATAAACAAAAAAGAAGAGAATCCTCTAGAAGATAATTTTAAAATAATTCTCCAGAAATTTATACATAAGAATGATATGTTTTATGAGTGAATCACTGTTAAGAATTACATGCTTTTAAAAGACTGTTTTTAGGAAGGTGCCGAATAACTGGATATGTAGCAAGCATTTTTCCAAATAGAGAAACAATCACTTTCTCAGTAGAGCTTTTTGAAAACACTTTTCTGACCTGGTTGACTGTGTGGCCTGTGTTTCCCTTTTAAAAACACTTCACCATGTTTTAATCAATAACGTAGACATCTCTGTCTCCAGCTCTATCCTGTGTGCACCTGACGAGGCCTCCGTGCCTGGCAGACAGCCCTGACCTCAGGCTGTCCTTGTGGGGGTGCAGCAAAGCTGGTTCTAACCGGGTGCTTGGTTGGCAAGCGGCAGAGCGAGGAGGCCCATCCTGGACAACTGCAGGTCCAGTCCCGGCGGGGATGAACGTGGGGTGCCTTCCCGACACTCTCATTGGGTGTTCACCTTTCTTACACCTTTGCCACCACGGTCACTCTCATCCCCACCCATTATAGCAGTGAGGACACCAGGGGCCTGGACAGAGCTTGAGCACTCCTGCTGGGGTGGACGCCTCTGAAATGAACAAAGTGTGTTCGAGCTTCTCAGGAAAGCAGGCCATGAGGAAGGCTGGGAGAGTGGAGGTGGGGCAGCCCTTACCGTCAGCATTGGTGGGTGACAAACAAACATCCAGTGGTCTCAACAGCAAAGTGTGAGCACCAAGTGCGGAAGCAGCCCCCAAGAACCAAGGCACACGCATCTCACAGCGGTGACCTGAAGCCAGAGATAATGATAAGAGACTTGTGTAGGAAGCAGAGGGCTTCAAACTTCAGGCCTCAAGATGCTCGTTGGGCCACGTGACTCTCCACGGCCTCCCAGGAAACCCAAGGTAGTTCGGGGAACAGCCTATGGTCAGGTGTGGTTTCCTGAAATAGCAGTACTAACATGTTCCTGTAGCAAGGATTCAGCTTCCAGAACCTTCCCTGCAGTACCAGCAGATGTGGGTGCTTGAGGGCTTCCTGAACCCTCCATGTGATGGAGAGTTTCTTCACACCACAAGAAGTGACCCAGAGGGAGCCCTGGATGACCCAGGAAGGGGGCTGAGGTCCTCTTCACCTGGAGCTTGGTTAACCCGGAAAGGGTCTGAGGAAGCTCTGCTGTCCTCCCTAGCCGGGGCATGGATGATCCAGAAAGGGAGACTCGGGAAGCTCTGGAAAGGCGAGGCTGAGGAAGCTCTGCCATCCTCCCCACCTGCAGGCCACGCGGGGCAGGAGCCTCCAGCTCTGCCTGGACACGGCAGGCACGGAGCCCTCACGGAGGCTGGCTGCCAACCGAGCAGGGACTCCCTGCACTCAGGCTCCCTCCACACAGCGGCACTCGCCACTGCTAGCGTCTGCTCATCCCCTTCAGGTTCACTGTCAAAATCAGCAGAGCCTCCATGTGCAACTTCCCAGCAGCCGAGCAACTCCTGGGCCTGGCTGAGAACAAGGCATGGCCTCCCTCGTTTTCCCTTTTAAAAACCCCCTGCCCCTCTATGGTAGGGACTGTGTCTCACTCAAGTTACCTAATTTCCCACAGCTTCAAAACTGCCCTCGGTACACCACGGCATCTCAGCACACATTTGTCATGGTGACTTGAACTTCACACCATGTGAATTTGCTCCACAATTCCAGGAGGAATTTCACTAGAGGCTTTGGACACCATGACTTCCTTCCCATCAGGCTCTCAGCAAAGAGCCTAAATTACTGAGAACAAAAACGTCCCTAACAGCAGCTCCTCGGGCAGGGCAGGCTGGGGGTGCTCAGTGCAGAGGCTCTGCAGGCCAAGGCGTTGGGGTCTGCCCCACAGGACCCCCCACCCAAATGCTTTCCAGGGGTCTCAGGTGCAGAGACCACCAGCCATGCGGGACCAGGTGGCATGAGGCATCCATGAGACCCTTCACAGGAACAGATGTGCCAGGGAATCAGCCGAAGCATCCCCCGGCAGACACACTGATAAAGGGGTGGTTTCTGGGCACAGTGGTGTATGTTCAGCTTTAAACAAGAATCAAACACTGCTGTCTGCAGCAGCGTGGATGAACCCTGAACACATGGCACTAAGTGGCATCAGCCGGATACATAAAGGCAAGCAATCTGAGATGTAACCGACATGAAGCATCCAAGACACTCAAACTCATTGGAGTGCAGAGCTGAAGGGCAGCTGCCGAGGGCGGGGCTGGGAACAGACAGGAGGGGCTGGACGAAGGTGCGAGATTTCAGGCAGACAGGAGGAGCATGTGGAATAGCTCTACTGCTCATCATGGTGACTGCAGTTCACAGAAACGCATCATATTCTTGAAAATCACTTAGAGTACATTTCATCGTTCTCACCTCAAAAAAGTGAGGTCATGCATATGTTAATTAGCTTCATTTAGCTATTTCATATTCAAAGGTATTTATATTTCAAAGCATCATATTCTATACCACAAATAATATATTTTTGTCAATTAAAATTGAAAACTTAAATACTTGAAAAGAAGGGCTGAACCCATTGCCTAGCTCGACTGGCACCTGCTTCATGGCCCTGGCAATGACTGATCACAGCAGCAGCAGCGTCTGGACAGCCCTACTCCCAGTCAGTTTCACTGCGTACGACAGGAGAAGGCCATTCAGAAAGTGCAGGGGCCACGTGCACCTCAAATCCATCTCAGAGAGCCCTGGGAGAGACTGGGGGCAGCTATGGCTCTCTAGCCAAACAAGGTAACCAGAATTCACAGCCCATGCATCGATCTTGAGACATTAAGTTTTAAAGTCATCACACGACAAATACACATGAGCAAACAGTGGCCACCGCCAAAGTCAGCAGTGAGCTTCATGTTCACAGGGGCTGGCTATGCCAGGAATGAAGGGGCTTCCCTTATTGTAATGTGAACATGTAATACCAACTTAAAGGCATATCTCATGTAAGATAATACAGCTTATTTCTATACCATTTAATTTCAACGTAAAGGCCCCCTGGAAGAAAGAAAATACATAAAAATAGGAGGATAAAGTGTAATAAGAGGTGGAAATTAACGAGTAAGTTGCAATGAGCTTAAGTTTTGAAGTTTTGTCTGCTCACTGGAACACAGAGAAGGGGCGCTGATCTTACACGCGCTGTCATTAAACATTATTATAACAACACCTACGGCAGACTGTGGCTGCCTGCCTTGTTCTCTGTTAAGAAGGGTGGAAGGAGGATTTTCAGAATTAAAAATTTCAAGACAATATGCTTTTTACTTCTTGTTTTTCTTAGTATGTTAGAAAGGATTGTAGAATTTTCTTACAGATAAAATGTATCTACTTACATTCAAAGACTTAGTCACAAAGAAATTTATTCACAAAATGTATTGCAAGACATCCCACATAAATAAATCAAACACGCTCCAAGCTTCAGAACCCAGCATCTCCCCATGTAAATAAATCCAATATCCTCCAAACTTCAGATCCAGCCTCTCCCCGTGGGATGTGGCAGGTTATCCTGAACCTGCTGGACTCAGGTCCCTTAACTCCCCTGACTGCAAGGAACTGGCCCAGGCCTCACCCATCCTCGCTGGGCTACTGTGGATGTCGTGTGGTGGGACGGCCTCCGTAGGAGAAGCATGGAGCATAGACACACTCCAGGCGCTGAGCTACCACAAGCCCCACACCTTGCTACAGCGTGCACCTGCCGTCTGGACTCTGGTCGTAGGTCTGCGCCTGCCATAAGGAACTTCATCAAGGCAGGCGACCTCTGGCCCCAGCTTTCCTCTTCTCTACATGAGACATGGGGTCAGGAGATCAGGAGAAGCCTGTCGGCCGACCACACCCTCACAACCTGATACAGGCACCAAACAGCGGCATCCGCTCTCAGCGCTGATGGTGACAGGCAGCCCACAATGGCAGGTGAGACTAGAAGCGAGGACAGTGTGGCCGGAGGCATCGAGTGGGACAGGTGCCTCCTGCATGAGACATAGCTGGGAAAGACCACCCAGCCAGGAAAGATCGTCCAGCCAGGAAAGATCGTCCAGCCAGGAAAGATCGTCCAGCCGGGAAAGACCGCCCAGCGGCAAATGTCAGAGTCACAGGGAGCTACTCCCATAGCAGGCTCCCGAGACCCTGACTCTCACCACGCCAAGCACATAACTGTCCGCTAACACAGGTCTCAGCCTCATACGTCTCTTTCACCCAGCCACGTGAAAGGAAACAGAGTGGATGGAGAGCACGTTGGTGCCATAAACCACAGTGACCAGGGAGTGCCGTCGACTTGTAGGGGACTCTGGGAGACCGCCAGAATCTGGAAGAGTCTTCATCTGAGAATTAGAGCAACATGGAATCCATTTCTCTAAAGCACAAACCATAACACAACTCGGGCCCTACAAAGTGGAGTTGTTTATTATCAGCACTGAAACCAGATGGCACTTCCCTCAAGGAGCAGAAACCCAGAGCCCATAATTACCCTGCCAACCCCCAGTGAATAAACAAGAGCTTTTAGACTCCAGAGAACACGGGATTCTCCTTTTCCCAATGCTAAGAATTTGCTGCACTCGCATTCACCCTGCTTCAATTTTCCTAAGATTTCACCTCCTTTCTTGTTTTCCTAGAATTTCACCTCCTTTCCTGTTTTCCTAGAATTTCACCTCCTTTCCTGTCTCCCTAGAATTTCACCTCCTTTCCTGTCTCCCAAAACCGTGCCTTGTCTTACCCCATCACCTCTGCAATGTTCCTTAATCTCTACCTCCTGTCTGCCAGAGCTGGCCCTTCCTCCCCCTCAGGAGGACCCTGCCGAGGTCCTCCCGCATATGGAAATGCCCCAGGCAGGCGGCTGCATTTGCTGTGCCCTGAACACAAACTCCTATTGGATAACTCCATATTGGGAACTGTAAACTTCTTCAGGGGAAAATCCAGCCCTAACATTGATCTATCCCAGTTTCCAGGTATGGGGACTGTCCATCAACTGCTAAACATGTTTGAAAGATGAAAAATACTGTTTCTACATTATGAAAGGTAGGGTTTAAGCTGGTCTTTCCCTAACTAACTGCCATAAATCCATAATCAATAGAAACTAAACTTGAGTCACTGCACACTCTCTGCTTGAGTGGGTAAAGAAAAGTCCGGTTCAAACGTCTCCTGGTGGCGACATGGTGCCCACACTCTATTTAGACGGTTCAATGTCACAGAAGTTATTTAGGGAGCATGCAGACTCCCACCGAGGCCTCCCAGGTCTCCTGCCCTCACAGCTACACATGTGATCCATGGCAGCGACACTGAGTGAGAGACTCCCATTCACCTGAGCCCTGTGTACCGTCAACCCCACAGCAGAGAGGTCCGGGAGCGACGCCACAGGCACCTCCACATGTGTGAGGAGGAGAAGGTGTGGTGGCATGTACATCTGGAGGTGCTTTTCTTTTTAATGTTTTGGAGTGACAAGTCAGCGTTTCCTAAAAAAGTCATCCCAAGGTCGCAGCAGGCGGCCACCTGAAGCTTTTCTTCAACGTGTAATGGGAAACGTCTTTCCAGATGCTGACATCTCAGACTCTGCACTCACATTACTGTTCGACTGCTTGCAGAAGCGGAAGCAGCATCTAGTGAATGCCCCCGGGTGCAGGGTAGGTGAGCAGCTGTTGTATGGAGAGGTGCTCAGAAATTTCCTGGGGGGAACATCACCGAGGTCCCAGGCATTGTGATGACTGCCCCTATTTTTATATCACAGTCAATATTTAGCCAGTGCTCTTTTGGCAACTCGCAATCATCTTCGAGGTACTGAAGAGCTGTCTGTGTCTCCAGGCAGCTGCTCAGAATGACCCTTCCACAGGATCCGGGGGCCTGGGGAAGGTCCATGTCTACCACCTGCACTGAGGCCGGGCTTAGATTGTTCAATTAACGGGTGTGATGGAAATATGGGGAAAATAAGGCTCCTGGATTTTTCTTCTGCCCCACATGATTTCCCACATGCCTGATTAAGGGATATGGGGTGGATGAGGTAGGGCAGATGTGGGGGCATTTGAGGGCAAGTGAGAACAGTAGTAAGAAGAGAAAAAGGCAAAGCCAAGCCAGGCACTCCTGCAGGTGGTTTCCGAGAACCTCCAGACAAGACCAGCCTCCTCAGAACCAGGAAAGGTGATGACTTAAAATTATCCCACAGACACTCACAACAGAATGCCAGTTCTGAAGACCCTCCTCCCGCTATCTTCATCACCTAAAAGGAATGGTCACAATAACATTTTGCAAGGTTATCAGGAAGCTTGGAGAGGATAAGGCATGTGGAGTCCCTGCGGCACAGGGACAGTCTTGCTGATGGATATTTGCTGGCTTAGGGCGCAACGTGAGTAGATTCCAGGCACAGTGGGGCTGAGGGGAGGCTGGGAACAGCTCCTACCCATCTCTCTGCCTGGTCAGTTTTGCTGCTGGCAGATTCTATCTTGGTTAGAAGAAGGAGGAATTTTTTTTTTTTTTTTTTTTTTTTTTTTTGAGACAAAGTTTCACTCTTACTGACCAGGCTAGAGTGCAATAGTGCGATCTCGGCTCACTGCAACCTCCACCTACTGGGTTGAAGCGATTCTCCTGCCTCAGCCTCCCAATTAGCCATGATTACAGGTGTGAGCCACTGCCCCTGGCCAGGAGGAAATAATTTTATGACCTGCCTTAACGGTGGGTACGCTGGCTATGCTCCCGAGATTCCCAGACTCTGGGCCCCCGGCAACCCTTGGCACAGCTGCTGCTGGAGCACCTGCTGTACAGTGAAGCCCTGCCCTCAGTACCACTGATCCATTGTAATCCTGACACCAACACTGACACACCTTCCACCTGCAGACAAGGACGCAGAGAGGGAGCACCTTGGTGAGGCCATCGAGCTGGGAGGTGGCCGAGGAAGGATTCGACCCAGGGCTGTCTCCAGAGTCCCGCATGGCCACACTCCCAGCCTCACTCACTCACACAACAGGATAGGGAGAGGAAGCCGGCTCTGGTGAACACTCCCTGGAGGAGGTGGCAGGCGGCCCTGAGATGATGGAACTCAGAGGTGAGAGGTCCTCGGCAGAAGGAAACTGCTTGTCAGTTCCGGGGCATTCTCTGTGGGGCAAGCTTGGTGTCACTGCTGATTGCATCTCTTGAGTGTGATTTTTTAAAGCTAGTTTATGACATTCTTCCACCAGTCTTGGTTCCTATTGCATTTGGAATTGTCTAGTCCTTTCTAAATTTTCTTTTTTACCATTTTGCATGATTAGGGAGTTAATAAATGACCTAGGGGATGTTAGGATGTTTTCTGGAATGATGATTCCGAGAAGCTTCATCAAACAACTCACATCCCAAAATTCCTCCTTTTAGTCCACTTCAGCATCCTATCTGCATCTTAAACCATTCAGGCACACCTGACCGGCCTTGGAAGTGACCCCGTGGCTGCAGAGAGCTGGGTGCTGCTGACAGAGATGGCCAGTGCTGCTGACAGTGCCCCAGAGTCAACATCTGATTCCAGGATGACGTCAGCAGATGATGGTGTCCCTCAGCCTGGTTTATGTTCATCACACCACAGCCCTGACGTTTGACAGAAACTGTCAGAGCCCCCAGCATATCGGGCTAGAAAATACAGGAAAACCACCTGTCTGTGGAATAATGTAGAGGAACAAATGAAATAAAAATCAACAGAATTTGCACAGCATATGTTCAACACTTCTGACATCCTCTCCAGTGCCAGGGCTCTCCCCTCCCCAGACACCCCAGCAGGGGCCGGAGGAGGCAGAATCCTGGCCCGACCTTTCCTGGGAAATGAGTCATATCAACATCCTCAGTCTGCCGGGTCAGACCCTTCTACAGCTCACCCACTCCTACTCCAACGTCTCAGCTCCCCACCAAACCCGGGGCTGAAATCTGCCTCTTGTGCACCAGGTTACATGATTTGGGGTAAGTGAGTCGCCTTTGCAACTCACTGAGCTCCCCTCCAGTGGAAATCCTTAACTTGGTGGAGGCTACGAGCCTAAAGCACACCATGTGCGTGCGTCACCTAGCTCAGGCCTGGAGTGGGCCAGAGTCACCAACATGTCCGTGTCACCAGCACCCCTGCCTCCTACTCACCTCACCTTCCACCCAGGATACAGCTGCCCTGAGCCTCCTCCTGCTTCCTAACCATACCCCACTGTCTCCCGCACACTCAAAGGGTGCTGCCTGCTTAAAACGACCTCACACTCCAGCCCTAGGCTCGGCCTCTGCCTGGGAAATCCCCACTAGTTTACTTTTAAGATGCAGGTCGACCACCCATTCTGTGGTCACTACAATTTCCAGTGATGATTCCCACCAACTGCCCTGAAAACAGTGCACGCACCCCACATCCCCACTGGCTCTTCAGCCTGTCTCCTTCACTTGGGATGTTTCTGGCACAAAACTGTTACCATGAAAGGAAGGAAGAAGTGAGCTTGCAGACTGCACGGGCCCCACAAGTGCTCATGCTCCAGGCCACATTTCAGACCCATCTCCCCACAGCTGTGCACTTGTGCTCACTTTCACCAAGTTCCATGTCTTGAAATAATAAATCACAAATGCTTCATACTTTAGTATATGTTATCTTCAGTGCAACTTAAATTTTAAACTTTTTGTTTGTTTGTTTTTTGGAAACACAGTCTCTGTGCCCAGGCTGGAGCGCAAGGCACAACCCTGGCTCACTACAACCTCTGCCTCCTGGGTTCAAGCAATTCTCCCACCTCAGCTTCCCGAGGAGCTGGGATTACAGGCATCTGCTACCACGCCCAGATAATTTTTCGTATTTTAGTAGAGATGGGGTTTTATCATGTTGCCCAGGCTGGTCTTGAACTCCTGACCTCGGGATCCGCCCACCTCAGCCTCCCAAAATGCTGGGATTACAGGCATGAATCACCATGCCCAGCCACATTTTAAACTGTTAAATGGCATGCTCTCCATGGTTTTAGAAGAAGCGGGTTTTAAAATGGAAACCACTGTGCAACTCAGAGACATCAAGTAGCTTTAAACACAATGCAAGCTCATCGCTTCCCCAAAGCCTTTCAGCCATCTGCGTTCCATGAGCATCATGTAATGTAAACGTTAATAACAGTGAAAATCTACACAAATCTATTTATTGGCCAAACATCAGTTTCATGTATATAATTTCATGTAATGATCACACAATGATTAAATACTATTATTCCTATTTGATAAAGGCTCAGAGACATGAAGTAATGTACCATGGCGCACACCTGCTAAAGGGAGGCAGGGCATTCTTCCCTGCCTGAAGGCTTACAAAGGGTGCTCTGTATTCTGCAGCTTGGTTTAGAATCATAATTCAGAAAGTGCAGACACCCATTAATAAGGGCTCGAGACAGGAGGCGGTAATAACATGAATGAGGACTGGGATGGAAGCAGCCTTTTCTGCCCCGTCTCCTGGCTCCGCCGCCTGCCCTCTGGACCTACTTGAGCCAGGAGCTGACTCCCTCACAAGCATCTGCCTCCATGGCCAGGACAGTCGCCTCCCTCACAAGCATCCACCTCCGTGGCCAGGACAGCCAGCTCCCTCAAAAACATGCACCTCCGTGGCCAGGACAGCCGCCTCCCTCACAAGCATCCACCTCCGTGGCCAGGACAGCAGATGCAATGTGGGGATAGTAACAGCATCGACTTTGTAGTCTGCTCTGATTAACACACCGCTAAGGATATTTCCATGCTTGGAACCCTTCCCGAGAAGTAAACATTTGCAATTACTCTTAGCAGTGCGCTCTATAGATCAGTAATGTCAACAAACTAGATTAAATATCAATATCAGAAAACACACTTGCACACACACCAAGCACTGGCAAATCTATAATCTAAAAATAAATAATTGCTAGGCTTATTACAAGTTGGCCATTTTCCCTCGTACTTACTTCATTTATTGTGTGAATTGAAATTATTCTGAGATCGCCCCCTCCGTGGACCTCCATGTCTGTCATGTTTTCCTCTCCTCCATGCCAGGACCCTGCTCTGAGACGCCCTCCCGGCTCCCTCCCAGATGTCGACACCGTCTCCTCAAGCAGCTCCCTGTGTCCCTGCCCCACCCACAAGGCATCTTGAGGGAACAGAACTCGAATGCATTTGTGTCATCCCAGCTCTTACCAAAAGCTCTCCAGTACGTCCCACTGCTGGGTGAGTAAATCTCATGCTCTCCACACTGGCAGCGACACACTTCCAGGAACTGGCCCCAGTTCCCGTGAACGTCCACCTTCCACCGGCTCCACGGCGCGCGCCTCCCGCCCATGCCACGCGGGCTGTGCACTCACCACATCCTGAGCGCCCCTGAGCCTGCTCTGACTCACTGGACGCAGCTGATCCCACAGGCTGCAGAGCCCGTCCCCCACAAGCTGCTGCCCAGAGTCGCCAACCCATGGACTGGACCCTCCCTTCCTGCCTCTCATACGTGCGCCAAACGTGGGAGTGTGCGCCCTGCAGAATGTGCTGGAACTCCTGTCTCAGAGCTGTGCAGACCTAATGGCAGAGCTCAGTGACATACGGGAGCTCAATGCCCAATTCACCATGTGGAGGTCACAGAAGGACAGGCAAGGGTGATGCTGAATGCCTGCTCAGTTCCTATTGACACAATTCTGTTAGGGTCACAAGCGCCAACCCTGAATGCAGCCATGTGGCGTCACGCGGACCTCATGTGTGTGAGCATTAAATGCACTCTCAGTTCCTCCTGACACAATTCTGTTAGGGCATGAGCACCAACTCCAAATCCAGCAACGAGGCCTCTCACACAGATGTCATGCGTGTGAGCATTGCCACAGTCAAGGGACCTCAGAACACACCTTGTGCCCTTCTCTGCATTTGTCCTTTTTAAAATGAGAACATGACAGCCAGCCCTAAGCCCTGCTGGGAACTCGCAGTGGTCTCTGCCCTGCTTAGGGCACCGTGACTGAGGTGTCCCACGGGAATGAAGCGATAACCACACACAGTTCACCACCTCAGGGACAGAATGCTGAGGAGAAACTCTTGTGACCTGCAGATCAGCTCCATAGCAAGACCCGACTATCACACACAGGGCTCTTTCCCACCACAATCCAGAGGCTGCAGCCTCCCACGTGGGCATCTGGAAACCATAGCTTCACCTCACCCTCTACCTCAACTCTCTGCTGTATCTATGTTCACCTAAAATGTTATCGTCTGTCAACGGTTCATAGACAAGGACCAAAAGAAATGCATCCTGGGACTGCAGGGATGATGGCAAAGTCCTCTCCAGGGAGTGCTGTGGAGGCAGAAGGGTGGTGCCTGTCACTCATGGTCTCCTGCATGGCCATCGTCTCCCAAAAGCATCCATGGTACCTCCTCCCTGGCTCTCCATCCATCACTCCCTGGCCCAGCGCAGGGCACACGGGGCCGCTTTTGCTTCAGTATTGCAAATCTACATCCTTCCCTTCATTTGTTCCTTTCTTATTTAAGTTCAGAGGTAAATGTGCAGGTTTGTTTTATAGGTAAACTTGTGTCATGGGGGCTTATTGTTTAGATTATTTCAGCAACCAGGTGTCAAGATTATAATCTTATAGATTATTTCACCAACTGGGTATCAAGCGTAGTGCCTATTAGTTACTTCTGCTCCTCTGCCTCCTCTCGCTCTCCACCCTCCAGCAGGCCCCACTGTGTGTCACCCTCCAGGTGTCCATGCATTCCCCTCATTTAGCTCCACTTATAGGTGACAAACTATGCAGCCATTAAAAAGAATGAGACCATGTCCGCTGCAGGCACATGAAACTTTAATTTTTCTAGAGACCACAAAACATGGTAAGTGTCCTGCCTTGCACGTGATGTGAGCCACACACACTCATTCTCGGGTGAAATTATCATTGATAATCTGTGGCAACACAAGGCAGAAGACGAAGAGCTGGGCATGGTGGCTCCCACCTGAGATTTCAGGCACGTGGGCCGACGTGGAGGGCTGCCTGAGTTCAAGACGAGGCTCAGCAACATTGTGAGGCCCCGTCTCAAAAATAATGATAAGTAAATAAATCAGGCTGGGTACGGTGGCTCACGCCTGTGATCCTAGCACTTTGGGAGGCCAAGGAGGGCGGATCATGAGGTCAGGGGATAGAAACCATCCTGGCTGACACAGTGAAACCCTGTCTCTACTGAAAATACAAACTATGAGCTGGGTGTGGTGGCACACGCCTGTAGTTCACCTACTCAGCAGGAGAATCATTTAAACCCCGGGAGGTGGAAGCTGCAGTGAGCCGGGATCATGTGCTGCCATCCAGCCTGGGCAAAAAAGTAAGACACTGTCTCAAATAATACTAATAAAAACCAGCCAAACAATCAATCCATCAATCAAAGAAATCAGAAGCAAGCTTCTGGTGACCAGGGTGTAACGGATTTGGCAGGAGGGAACGTTCTGGATTGTGGAAGAGCCCCATGTCTGACTGGCACGTAGGTTACATGGACATACATGAAGCCGGAATCTGGCACTTCACCACGCTTACCTTGTAAGTCAATTAAAAACCAAATCTGGCTTTATCAGAAAAGAAGTGTAATTTAGGTCCTCAGTTTGGAAAAGAAGGAAGTTCTTGTCACTGTGAAGGGACATCCATTTTTCTTAATGGTTAAATGTTATGGAATTGATACAATCTGAACAGTCAATCTTTGCAAGTGCTTCTCCATTCAAATAAAAAATTGTGTGTTCACTTTAACTGCACAGTATAAAACACCAAGTATTTTAATTGCATTTACTCAAACAAGCATCCAGTCTTTATTTCTAAAGGCATGCTTTAATTTTCCACCTAACAGTTATATTGTTTTCACATAATTATTTGCACACTTCAGCTACTGTTACATACTGAATATCTTTCCATCTATTCTCAGCAATCACTGGGTATAAATTTAAGGGTATGCCATGAACCCTAAAATATTTTTATTTAGTTCAAAATTTTATACTCCCACTTATATTTCATAAAAATATTATAACTCTGTAACTGTATATTAAGGTAGTGTCTAATATTCCAACGTCACTTAGTATATGTTTAAAACATAAATTATGATTGCAATACACATAGAATACCAGCTTTATTTAAAACTGCAACGCAAAGGCAACTTGGAGAGTTAATCTAATTACACAGCACCATGTTAATTCCACCGTCATGAGTAAAAGGAGACTTGGAGAGAGGTGGAAGGCGCATCCCAGCAGCTACAGTGCCTGTGGGGCAGCTGCGCCTCTTGCAGAGCCTGCTGGGGATGCTACTGACAGTGTGGAGAGCAGAGCTGAGCCTTCCCAGAAAGCTCGTAGCACAGGTGTCCGTGTCTATCAACTGCACGGTCAGAGTCCCCCACCGAAGCGCTTCCTCCAAACATAGCCTCGGCTGTGCCCAGCCAGGCCACCTCCGCACAGATGAAAATGGGGAGGGGGGCAAGGAGCTGAGTGCTCACCCGCTCCCACTCTGCATCTAAGTGTCTGAAATGCTAAGCCATCACATCTCCCAAATCCCAAAGTGGGAACAACAACAGGCTTTGTGTTTGCCATGGACTTTCTATGGGCACTTGAGGGATTAAAGAAATTAAGTCCCTGAAACACTCCAGGCACTTTAGCGTCGTAACCAGGAGTAGAAAGGTCACTTGATGTTTCTTTTAAAGCCTGTTTAAGTGTGCACATGCTTTTAAAACTCAACTACTTATAGAAGCTGGGCGTTTTACAGCAGGGTCACAAAATAAATCTGTAGGGACCTAACGCTGGTGAACTGGAGACAAGATCAGGGAGGTGTCACATCCCGGTGTAGAGGCCGGTGAGCCAGGCTGAAGGGGCAGTGGTGTGGGGCAGTGGGGGGGCTCTTCCTAATTGAAGAGGCCAGTGAGTTAGGCTGAAAGGGCAGCGGTGTGGGATGGGGGGTCTCCTCCTAACTGAAAGAGCAGTTGGAACCGAACCACTCCCACACCGTCTTGTGAGAAGCCAGAGTGGACAGACCCTTCGGTGGGCACAGGTGACCTGCTCTCCCCTGGAATCGGCAGGGACTCATTGCAGATGAGACGGGCTCTGGGCCAAAATGGAAGAAGACTGCTGCCCTGTGGCTGCTAAAACTTCTGCCTTTTGTGCATTTCCCAAAATCCATTTAAGGTGGGTCTGAGACTTCAGCTGCATTTAAACTTTAGAATCTGAGTAAAATTAGGTAGGAGCTAAGCTAACCTTAAAAAGAGAGAGAAAGATGCCTGACTTTGCCTAAAAATGTGCACTCTGTTAAATCCTAGACGAAACCAAATGCTGTGTTCATCAACGTCACCCGATACTTAATGCTCAGCCATTTTAATAAGGCTGTCTATGATTACAGCAGAAGCAGGACAGAAATCCAGAGAGAGTAGGGGCAGCAAGTCCAGAATCCGTCAAGTGGAACCTTAGGAAATGCACCTCTGCCCAGCAGACACTTGCTGGAAGTACAGGTTTCGTCTGAATGAGGAACGAATGATGTGCACCCTCCTAACCTCACCAGCCAAATACCATCCCGTGGTTAACTCTGCAGGTCATCTCTGAGACATTACCGGCATACGCACACTTAACTACTATCTTCCTGAATTTAACCTTTACTGCCTTCAGGTAGTTCTCCGGGGGCCGCTAGCTCTCTCTGAGCCCTTGGATTCCCTGGGGTAATGGTTCCAGATGCTACCAGCTCAGGTCCCAGAGCACCATGTCCCATGAGCTGAGAGGTGCCAGCCACCACCGGCCACATCCACAGCCCATTATGGGGAGATGCTGTGCCGAGATGTCAATCGCTTGAGATGTCAACTACTGAGGCCTCAGCTGGTGCTTCCTACGGCTTTGCTGGTTGGAACACATCTGCCTGAAACTCATATGTGGAAATAAAACCCCCACGGTGGTAGTATTATGAGATGCGGCCCTTGGGAGGCAGAGCTCTCATGATGGGGTTCATGGCCTCATTTATACCAGAGAGCTCCCTCACCCCTTGTACCCTGTGAGGGCACAACAGGTGCCATTTACAAACCACGAAGCAGCCCTCACTGGACATGGAACCTGTTGGCATCCCAAACTCAGACTACAGCCTCTACAACTGTGAGAAATAAATCTCTATTATTTATAAATGACCTGGTCTGGGGTATTTTGTGACAGCAGCCCAAAAGGACTAAGACAGGCTTTGCCTGTTTTCTGTTTGACAGTGAAACGGAATGAAATAAATGTCACCTAAGAGTAAAGACACAAACAAATGAAGCAACACAATTATATACCAAAACAACGCCGCTCACATCCGACATTGATGCTGAGCGTTGAGATTCGGGTCTCACGCTAATACCTGACATCGATGCTGAGCATTCAGAATCGGGTCTCGTGCTAACATGTAACATCACTGATGCCAGGCACTCAGCATCGGGTCTCGTGCTAATGTCCAACATCAACGCCAGGCGTTCAGAGTCAGGTCTCACGCTAATACCCCACATCATCAAAGCTGAACATTCAGAATCGGGTCTCGTGCTAATATCTGACATCACTGATGCCAGGCGCTCAGAATCGGGTCTCGTGCTAATATCCGACATCACTGATGCCAGGCGCTCAGAATCGGGTCTCGTGCTAATATCTGACATCACCGACGCCAGGCTCTCAGAATTGGGTCTCGTGCTAACATCCAACATCAACGCCAGGTGTTCAGAATCGGGTCTTATGCTAATATCCGACATCACTGATGCCAGGCGCTCAGAATCGGGTCTCAGGCTAATCTCTAACATCGGCGATGAGCATTCAGAACTGGGTCTTGGCATCTGCTCAGTATGCCCAGAAGATGGCGGAAAACTCAGGAGGCCTCCCAACAACAGATGGCGGAACTTGGGCCAGGAGACCGCATGTTTTTCGATCTGGTAAACTTGATAAAACAGCCAGTCTTATTATATAATGCCTCTCCTGAGCAAAAATTACTCCAAGAACATAAGGAGAAAAGATAAATAAATATGGGCACTGGCAGGGATCTAAAATAAAGTTCAATTGTGGGACACAAGAAAAACTGCGTAGCTGAGCTACGAGGAAAGATGTGCGGGCCCAGCACAGTTCTTCACTCACGGGACGCTGGGCGTGCATATGCGCTCGGAAGCTGGGGCTTTTAGACCACGTGTAACAGGTTAGACCATGTTGACTACCTTGGTACAGCATGCCAAGGCAAGTATAATTTTTTAAGTGTTAATGCAACACCAACAATGATCTCAAGGACTGAGAGGCTTTTCCCAGCTTGTAGAGCCAGGCCACTGCTTGTGTGGACCTGACCTGTTTTCTGAGTTCCTGGAATTCTCTTGGTGTGCTGCTTTGCTGGAATGGCATGAAGCACTGGGTTCTGTCCGATTCAGTGACATACGTGGTTCTTGCCTGCCTCTCTGCTACTCCATAAGAGTGTGGAAAGAAGCTGGAGGGTATACTGAGAGGACGTGACCAGCAGGCCTGCCTCCACCCGAGAGCTCTTTCCGCAGACCCAGTGACTGTTCTGGACCAGCAGACGGGGCTGCCCAGGAGTGCACAGCAGGCAGCATGGCAGACGGAGCCCTGGTGACCTTCGCCTTCCCACCACCCAGCCCCCAACTTCCTTCCTAACATCCCCACAGGGAAACACTAGAGGGGTGCTGGATTGAGATGGTGGGACCTGAGCATTAACGCCATCAATAGACCAGTTATGTTCATTCGCAGGGCAGCTGTGAGGGCAGACCTCAAGGGTGGTCCCCAGCCCCTGGCTGTAATGCTCACGGCTCCATTCATCATTCTACCTATGGTTTAAATACTCAGAACAGACCGCAAAGCACAGATCTAACAGAGCTCACAGAAACTCCAGTGATATATTTGGCTCTGTGTTCCCACCTCATCTCCAGTTGTAATCCCCACGTATCAATTGAGGAACCTGGAGAAGGTGACTGGATCATGGGGGCAGCTCCCTCCATGCTATTCTTGTGATAGAGAGGGAGTTCTCAGGAGGTCTGATGGTTTAAGGCGGCAGCATTTCCTGCAGTCTCTCACCTGCCGTCATGTAACATGAGCCTGCTTCCCCTTCACCTTCCATGATGATTGTAAGTTTCCTGAGGCCTCCCCAGTCACACGGAACTGTGAGTCAACTAAACCCCTTTTCTTTATAAATTACCCAGTGGGTAGTATTTTAATGTTGTATGAGAATGGACTCATACATCTGGGAAGATGGACTAGTCAATATTTATTGGGTGGCAGATGTGAGGCAGGCCCTGTGTCAGTACACATATCTACTCATCGCTTTGTCCTCACTTTGCAGACAGCAAAGCCGAGAAAGGGGAATGCAACCTCCCCAGGGGTACATGGATAAGAAACAGCAGGCACAGGGTTTTAATCTAGGTTTGTGTCAATCCGGTGTCGAGTACCTTCCTCTACACTAACTATAAAGATTTCCTTTTCCAATGAGGTATAGAGTGAATAACGAACATCCAGTTCTTCATTCACACAGAGCAGGTCTAGAATCTAGTTCTTAAAAGTGCTGATAACCAACTCCAGACACTGTCTCTTCAAGTTTGACAAGCCCAAGCCACAGCAGAACACAAGGGATGTATTTATTGCAACACCCTTCAAATTTCTCAAGACAGCCTTGCATTTAGTCATGTTCCTACGGTCCTAACGGACTCGCAGATAGAGCTAGAACACAATGTTCTACTTTTCACTGAGAGCCCCAATGACACATGATAAACAGCTTTTATTAGCCCAAGTACATATATTGGGTAATCAAATTATGCTCTCATAATAGTTTCCTTTTTATAAATGAAGGCTATTTTAGTCACAAATATGATGGTAATGTAATTTTTACAGCTAATGATATTCATCTACACTCTTTTAGATGTGCTACAGAGATTCACAGAAAACAGCCTACACATTCATGTATTGATCTTCCCCGTGAAATGCACTATTGGGATAAATTTAACACTACTTCTTGGGGTTTCTTTTTTTTTTAATATCAAGCATGTGAAGACATTTCTGTGCTCACTGTGTATTACTAGTTAGTAATTTTATGGCCATAACATAAATGCCATTTGATACTTCTTAAAATTTAACAAAACAGATTCTCCCAGATCTGAAGACAGGAGGTAGTAAAGAAGTATGGGAAGGGGGAATCTTAGATTAATTTTACTGGGAAACTAAATTTATTTTTGAGTTCAAGTTCAAACTCTCTACTGTTATCTGACTACTTCTGTAGGAAAATATCTAATTTTCATTCTTGGGGGCAACTAGAGAGGGGAATTTTCTTATCATCATAACAAGAAGGGCAATGAGCAACATAAGCTTTGTCAGAGCTGCCTCCTACCTGTCTCACCTTCTTTTCCTCACTCACTTAGGATTTTGTTAACAGAGATAAACAGAAGCTGGCTTCTATGGTCTAGATGATGGTAATGATGAAGGTGGTGATACTGATGGTGGTGATGGTAACGATGGTGATGATGATGGTGGCGATAACAATAATGAGAGTGATGGCGGTGATGACAATGACGGTACTGATGGTAATGATAATTTTGATGATGGTAATGATAGTGGTGACGGTAGTGGTGATGACAATGGTGATAGTGATGGTGATAGTGGTGGTGATGGTGATGATAGCGGTGATGGTGACAATGACGTGGTAATGATGGTGGTGGTGATGATTGTAATGATTCTGGTGATGGTAAGGATGATGATGATGATGGTGACGATGATGGTGGTGGTGATGATAACAATGGTGGTAATGGTAATGATTATTTTGGTGATAAAAAATGATGGAAATGATGATAGTGGTGATGATGACAATGATGGTGGTAATGGTAATGATGATGATTTTGGTGATGATAATGATGGTGGTGATGGTGGTAATAATGATTTTGTTGATGGTAATGATGGTGGTGATGGTGACAATGATGGTGGTGACGGTAATGATGGTGGTGATGCTGACAATGATGGTGGTGATGGTAATGATGGTGGTGATGCTGACAATGATGGTGGTGATGGTAATGATGGTGGTGATGCTGACAATGATGGTGGTGATGGTGATGATAATGATTTTGGTGATGATAATGATGGTGATGACAGTGGTGGTGATGGTAATCATGGTGGTGATGGTGATGATGATGGTGATGATGGTGCTGATGGCGGTGATGACAATGATAGTGGTGATGGCGATGATGATGGTGGTGATGGTGATGATGGGTATGTGTGTTGACTTATCACACTTTCTACAGAATAGCACTTTTTCTGTTTTTCTTCTTAGAATTCTGGAAAATGTATCTAATTCCTAACTCACTCTTCAATACACAGTTCCAGCCAACTCAGATCTCCCAGAATCCCTGAGCTCTCTGTCACTGTTTAACACGGCTCCCATGACCCCGACGACAGCCCAGGCATAGCTGTGTCATAAGCAACTGGTTCAGGTTAAGTACTTGCTAGCTTTCTGTCTATATGCTCCTACTGAACATTGGCTGAGGACCTTGACCATGTGTTTTGTACTTGACCTTGTGCTTCAGTGTCAGGCACTGTAGACATTCAACAAATGTTTGCCACAGTATCCCATGAATAAGAAATTCCAGATTTCCCTAGGCCAATAATATTCAATTTCATGCCTCCTAACCTAAAGAAATTAACTTTCACAATCATTTAAACAAGGTTAAACTATGTTCAATATAATTTTAAGTATTAACGCGGGCCACTTCTGATCATTTGATTAAAGGAAACTAGGGTGCAGCTCATGACTAAGATCCCTTGGGGCCGTATGGTGCAATTCCAGTCACTCATGCAGAAACACCATGAGTCTGACACCCATAAAACCCGAAACTCCGTTTTCTTACCAGCCAGGGGCACTGCCTCGGCCCCTGCCAGCCTCACACCTCTCTTTTCTTCCTGCTTAGCAACTCCCTGTGAGGTGTGCTGGTCTGCCCTGCAGGGTGTACTGGATTTAAGAAAGCCAATTACTTCTTTTCTGCTCTTGAAATTGCTGTGGTTGAGCATTTGTGATAAATTTCATGGAGTCAGAACCTTTGCGGGCTTATTCTTGTCAATTTCATCCATGTGCTTTTTCTTCTACATTTTTCAGTCACATAAGACAGGAGGCGTTTATAAATTTTTTCTCTTTTTCTTTTTCTTCTTTTGGAGACAGAACCTGGTCTGTCTCCAAGGCTGGAGTGCAGTGGTGCAATCACAGCTCACTGTAGCCTCAACCTCCCAAGCTCAAGCCATCCTCCCGCCTCAGCCTACAGATTAGCTGGGACTACAGGTGTATGCCACCATGTCTGGATAACATTTGTAACATTGTTTGCAGAGATAGGGGTCTGTGTTGCCCAGGTTAGTCCTGAACTCCCGGCCTCAGGCGATCCCCCGACCTTGGCCTCCCAAAACACTAGGAGTACTTATTTTTTTCTTTCAAAATTCATAAGCTACTTTAATATACTATTGTCATTATCCATATGTAGAAAAACATGAAACATGTTGACCAGAGATCATTTTTTATTGTACATAAATTCTATTTTAATTGACAAATAATAATTGTATAATTTATTGGGAGGTGAAGTGCGATGTTTTGATAAAAGCTCGCAATGTGGGATGATTAACTCAGGCATGTTTGGAAACTGAGAAATGCTGTGACTATGAGGCGTTGATAGGAGACTCCATATTCTCAGAAAGGATAAAATAATTCGAGAAATAAACACCTTTAACTTGCAGGGACACTTCTCATGAACGTTCTGCCCTTCTATAAAAATGTCAGCAAAATGGAGCAACTCATATGGTGAAAAGGAGGAGAAAAATCAAACAGAATATTCTAATGTGAAGGCTCTGCCCACTTCTTTCTGGAGATGAACAGAGTATAAAAGCATGAACTATCAGAAGTCAAATCAGATGGCTCATTAAATAATCAACCTGGTTACATCTTCAGGAAGATGTCAGTCCTGAAGGAAGAGCATAATTACCTGCCGGGACCTCAGGAATAAGGAAACACGGGTGTCCCATCTCCCGAAGGGACTCAGCCATTAGCTGTGACTCAGGAAGGAAGCAGGAGGGTAGAAGGGTGTGGTGCAGGCTTTTCTTTAAAACATATGAATAAATTCACATGCTGTAAGATGGACAAGACTTCACAGAGGTCCGGGGAAGGACAGGCCTGGCAGCGTGGCATGGAGCCACTATGGTGCCATGACCTGAGAAAGAGTAGGAGCCTCCTCTTCAGATAACCATTGGCAACACAGCACCCGTGTGTTACCTATGGGACATTATTTAGTCTCTTAATAATTAACCACAGTTTTCCCAAATATTACTGGAGGAAAAAAGTCAACAGTAACTCCAAGAAACTCGATAATGGTTAAAATAGCAACCAATAAAATCTGTTATTATTTAAAAAGTGGCACATCTATTAAACCTTCTTGAATTCTTCTCCCTTAAATTTAACATGGGAGAATTAGGTTTTTAAGAAAAGACAACCAAAGAAGAGAATTTAAAGTAACAGGAGGAGATAAAAGTAGTACAATTTTAGAGTTCCTAGAAAAAACTGAAAAAGCAAATACTCATAATACTGTCGGTAAAATCTACACAGCAATCTGAGCTAAAAGCATAATTTCAACAAATAAAATTAAAAATTAAAAAGATGAAAATCATTGAAGAATCAGGCATGGTGACTCCTCAATTCCGTAAGGCCAGGGGCCATGGCCTACCTTGCTGGCTGATGGATTCTGGTATTCTAGAACAAGGCTTGGCAACATGTGGCCATGCAAATCACCGTGTGATGAGCGAATATACATATTAATTTAATTAGTGCAATGCTGTTTACACAAAAAACAAATGCACAACAGATGCACATGTGCACTTTGTGAAAACTCAGCCTCCAATCACAGTGCCTGTCACCTAAGACCAGAGCTCGGCTGTGCCAGTGCTTGGTGGCCAGGGGCTGACAGTCCTGGGGCCCTGACAGCTGCTGCTGCTCTCTCTCTTTCTCTGTCTCTCTCTCTCTCTCTCTCTCAGTCTCTCTCTGTCGGGCAGCAGAAGTGCACGGTCTGAGAAGGAAGGACACACATCATCTGGAGCAGCTCAGAGGGAGAGCAATCCTCAGCTGGGACCCAGACTCACAATGCCCAATCCCACCCCTGAACTCGGACAGTCTCCAACTCCCAGGCTTTCTAATGGGAAGATCCTCTGGGTTTCTACAGCCTCCTGAGAACTTCATCATTTTCCACCATGGTGTCTCGTGTGTGTTTCCACAGGAGACAAGGCCTGGAGTGAGACCACAGAGAGACCAGAGCTGTCTCAGTGGCGCTGAGAAAGGGGCCTGGTGGCTTTACACTCACGCACCCACTGTCCACACACAGCAGTAGGAAGCTCCCCTGAAAGAAGGACTTTTCATGCAGACCTAAGACATTTGTGTTAGGTCTGAAGAAGTCAGCAGAATGAACTTCACAAAATTCACGACAGAGACCCAGAGAATGCAGCTCGATTTCAGGCAGGGGCCTGGGAGTTGGGCCCTGGCAGTTCTGAGTGCCACTCCTTCCTCTGACTTGGGCTCTGTGGCATCTGGACTTAGACCATGACCCACAAGGACTCAGACAGCATCCGCGGCACCACCAGGAAGGGAGGAAAGCTCCCCCATGCCCAGCCCGGTTAATTCCCCATGATAGGATGCCAGCTGGTGAGAGCCAGCTCATCGCCTCCAGTCCTTCACGTGGGGCTGAATCGCAGCTCCACACAAACCAAAACGAGAAGCCCTGGGGCGGCTCATGAAAAAATCTGACCCCACCACCTGAAAGAGAAGACAGACCCAGGGTCAGCTTTACGAGCGGAGTCTCATTGGAGGAGATGAAGGAAAGCATCTCATCAGAGAAAAAACCTTAACAATATCAGAGTCTTAGAGGGCTCTCATCTACGTGATCTGGGAGGCGGCCAGCACGACCTCACCAGGAGGAAGCCAGTGCTCACGGACACTAGACTTTCTCTCTGAAGGAGCCCAACAGCAAGAGGGCAGCTGCGGTGCTGAGCAGAGCTCCTCAGACTCCACATCCAAAGCACATCCCAAGGCAGCTGCTTCCTCACCACTGTCACTCAGAAAACAGAAGGCAGGAGAGTTCTGCACCCAAGGCAGCCGTGTTACTTCCACCAATTATCACCGAATGTGCCCAGTCATTGTAAGCAGCTCCTGAAGCACTTTCCCTACCCCAGCCCTCACCAGGCAGCCGCCTGCAGCCTCTCCAGGGCCCTGCGCTTCCAAGTGAGTTACATAACTGCACTGTTGCTCACACAGCACTCTGCCCCAAAAGCGCTTTGCTCACACTCGCAAATTAATCCCAAATCCTACAGCTCTTGAGTCTTTGGAGTCTCGGTGAATAAATACTTGTCACTGGCGTCCACAGAGTTTGCTTCCTACTGGGAAGGGTCCCTGGGCATCGGACACAGGCCTCTCTCCTCATCCACCGTGGAGCCACCTGGGTCGACCTGGGACCTCAGAACTGCTAAGCAGAGGTGAAGGGAACGAGACAACCCGGGAGAGCCGGCAGCAGGCGGGTGGGCGGGAGGTGCAGCACAGCCGGGGTCACCCCGCCTGAGAGTTCAGTATCCCACAGGAGAATTCCAGGCAGGCGGGAGGTGCAGCACAGCCGGGGTCACCCCGCCTGAGAGTTCAGTATCTCACAGGAGAATTCCAGGCAGGCAGGAGGTGCAGCACAGCCGGGGTCACCCCGTCTGAGAGTTCAGTATCTCACAGGAGAATTCCAGGCAGGCAGGAGGTGCAGCACAGCCGGGGTCACCCCGTCTGAGAGCTCAGTATCTCACAGGAGACTCCCAGGAGGCGAGGCGATGGGTAGGGGACCTGTCTGCCATCATCAATTTTTCCCTGGCATAGACGTATCAGTGGCCTTCCGTGCTGGCAGTGGCTTCAGTGCCCATGTGTCCTGGCCACAGAGGACAGGAGGAGGGGACAACACACACAATCACCCCCATGCACCACAGCCCCGAGCCTCTTACCAGCCGAGGACTCTGCGTTCATACTCCAGGTTCTCTCTTCGGAGTCCCAATGGAACACCAAGGCTCCCAGATGGATGGGGCTCCTGGGAGGTCTCACAGGTGCCTTCTGCCAACCTCGGACATTCCTCCCCAGATGGGAGCCCCTCAACTGAGCAACCGTAGGACAAGCCATCATGGACCCCTGCCCAGCACCCTCTTCTGGTGCCCCAGGGGCCTGAATGCGGCATCAACGACATTTCGAGATTGGGGCTGGATCATTCCACGGCCATGGCGCAGTACAGACAATGCAAGGACGCAGCCTCTGGCACTGAATCCTCCCAGTCACTCCCTGGGGCCGTCTGAGTACTCAACTATATTATGGAATTAATACCGTGAAAAAAGAATGTATCCACAGAACACTCAGTCTTCTAAGCCCTAAGCTGGAACTTAAATGTGTGCACACTGACACTTCACATCATTTATACCAAACCTCATTGATTATTACAACATTACTGGACAGCTTATATTCTGATAATTTTAAAACCTGCTTCACTTTCTCTGCATTTATGGTGTCTATTCCTATGCTAGAGTGAGCTGCGGACTCCTCCTGCATAGGTAGAAATAGACTGTTCTAACGGATGCATTTTCCTATTGAAAACAATATTGTTTTCTGCTGCACTGAAGACGTTTCCCCCACTGGGGTGTTGTTTCAGCCGCTGCTCAGGTCACGCCAGCTGGAAGCAAACATTGAGTGGCGTCAGAGGCACCTGTGCAGAGACGGTACACGGTAAACACTGGCAAATATTTGCTACATGAATAAATGAATAATGACACTCTTCATTCAGAATGGATGAACTGCGCCTCCCTCACCTCCGACTTCTGCAGCACGGCCGCCGCTGCTCCCAGGAGCGCTTCCTCCCTCTGTAGACTCCAGTGCAGTCTGCCCCATGGGGGCTCAGGAGCGTTCATGAGATGAGAATCAGCTGGAACTTCTGCAGCAAATGCAGGTTCCTGGAGCCCCTGCCGGCCAGGCCAGTGCATCTTGGGAAGGCCCAGGCACCTGCATTCTAGCAAGCAGGCCTTTGGTGACTGATGCACACTCGACCTCACACACTCACTGCTTGTCTACGCCCTGAGCCCCAAGGGTGAGAACCGTGTCTCATTCGAGCTTGTGCTCCAGAGGGCACCAGCAGGCCTTGAACACAGGAAGCCACTGAGAGGCACCAGTGTGGCCTCTATCCATCCCCAGTAGGCCTCCAGGAGCAGAGTGGGTACACCATGGCCCCCGAGGGAGGCTTCACCTGCACAGAGCGGCTCTGCGGGACTGGACCGTAGTGCCTTGATGTGGAGACACAGGTGTGTGGTGTGAGTCTGACAGGTGCACCACGGCCCCCAGAGGAGGCTTCACCTGCACAGGCAGCTCCACGAGGCTGGACCACAGCACCCTGACATAGAGACACAGGTGCGTGGTGTGAGTCTGACAGGTGCACCACGGCCCCCAGGGGAGGCTTCACCTGCACAGGGCGGCTCCACGAGGCTGGACCACAGCACCCTGACATAGAGACACAGGTGCATGGTGTGAGTCTGACAGGTGCACCACGGCCCCCAGGGGAGGCTTCACCTGCTCAGGGCGGCTCCACGAGGCTGCACCATTGCGCCCTGACATAGAGACACAGGTGCCTGGTGTGACCCCCAGGTGGGTCCGTTTCCCTACAGGTGTCCAAACCCCACCATGTGTGCGACTCCAGGGCTTAGTCGTGTTGGTTCATTATGTGGAGCAGAGTTTGGGAAGGCGCCGGTTTTCTAACGTTAAATTTGAGTGTGTGTCTGCTGGGAGATCTTCTCCCTGTGCCGGCCCCTACACACCCCAGCAGAATTTCTCCCTCACTCTTAGGCCAATTTGCAAGATTGCTGAGCATTCTGCCAGCATTTAACCCTTTTGATCTCTGTTACAGACAGAATCTTCGATCAGTAAGTTGAGAAGCTCAGTGACATCGCCTGCCTGCCTGTAAAACTTTAAGCCCGCCTTTCCGCTCACCATTTCCTTTCCTACTCCTACAACACCCAGTTCATGCCTATTCCCTGCCAGGCCCTGGGCCAGCAGCAGGCAGCTTGCGTATTTACAGTCAGCTGATAGTTCCATCTATGCCATCCACAGAAACATCTCTGCACAGTGGGAGGCGGCTATGTGTACAAGCTCACGTCATGCAAACTGTTAATAACCGCAAGACCTTTTCTATTCGTGACTACTGTGATGATTTAGTAATAACTGCCATAAGAGTAAACCTGCTGGAATAGGCAAAGTATCTTATAAATGTTTAAAATACTTTCAGAAACAAATTGGATATAAACAAACGCATTAGAATACTATCCAATTATGAAATACATTCACCAACATCTTGGTGGCTATTTTTGCCACTAATATGGGGAAAAATAATTTCTTAGGTGAAAACCGCGGGTGATTGCCAGTCTTTAGTTACTTACTTGATTGCTACACTTGGATTTAAACAACAAAAACAATCAAACTGGAGGCAGAATCGTGTGCCAGTCTTCAACGTGGTGAAAAAAAAAAAAACATCCGTGCCAGGCTTTGCATGGAAGGAGCCAGTCTGCCCCGGAGTGGCTTTGTGCTCTGTGGCCTGCCCCATGCTGACATGAGGGTCCACATCGTCCTGGAGTCAGCCTCGTTACACACACATTTAAGTAAAAATGAATAGAGCTGGTGGAGAGCAACCATCTCTTCTAAGGTCTATATACAGAACTAAGTTGCTGCCCTCAAACTGGCAAAATAACGAGCATGAGATAAAGGCATCCAAAGCAAGAACACATGGCCCGTGTCCTTCTCTACCGCAGTCAAAAAAATCACCACAAAAGATTCCCCTCGCTGAACGAAAAGCATCTCCAAGGCTGGAGAAAATCATGCACACGTGCACACATGCACCCATACCCACATCGCAGAAAGCCTTAAGACCAAGAGCAGCCCTTTCTTGCCCCAATTTTGGGGTGGGGCTTCCCTTATACTCTTGAGGAGGAGGAGGACCCAGAGAAGCAGGTGCAAGACCTGTCAATCACTGACTACCGGGGGCACGTCAAAGCCAGGGCTCCAGGCTTAGGTCCCCAGCAAGGTGCAACACTGTGCTCTTTATGTGGGTGTTTTCCACTGTGAACTGCCCACTTCTAAGCAGTCGCCTATGTTTCAGGCTGCCAAGTGGTGCACACCGATTCGGAGCAATTCAGAACCCACTGAGCTGGCGGCGGCGGCTTCTGGGCTGTGGAAGCTGGAAGTTGGCCTGTGACGCACAGTGGACCTGGTTTAGGATGACCGTCATCACAGACAGCGTGTGGGTGACGCTGAGTCCTCACACTTATGGGCCACTAAGCAACGCCAAGCACTTTCAGGGGATGCCTATTTTAAATTTTGTTCTAATATCACAGGGAGGTGAGAGCAGCATTCTAAGGCTGGGGACCCACACCTGCTTCAGGGGCTGGGGGCCTCGAGACAGACACCCATGTAGGGCTGTGTTCAACCTTGTTCCAGGTAACTGATCAGTAAACACAGAGCAAGTTTTCCTTTGTTCCTTGAATACTTCACTAGTATTTTTCAATGTATGATTGAAATCATATAGCCTCTAATTCCATATAACTAACTTCACTAGCTTTGTGCAGAATGAAAATGTATACAAAATAACAAAAGTATCCCAATATTTCCATTCTGAGATACTTTTGGTAAATGTAGGTATTCTCTCACTGTCATACAAATCTAGATAGAAAAATTAAATATGCATAAGAGTGTGCCGGTTCAAGAGTTGTTTAATTAGTACACATCTTAGTAAAAATTCTAACAACTAAAAATCCAGTGTCTCCATAAACCAAGTGCAATTTTCTCTACATAACAAACTTTGATAACTGCATATTAATTGACAACCTGTGATACATCTCAGTCACCTGGGCTCTGAGATGCAGGTTTGATCTCACAGAATAAGCCAGTCCTGAAAGTAAACAATTTCTTGAAAATTAAAATCATCATTCCTGATACCTCTTCTTACACTACTTAATCACAAGTTTCCTTAAAGGATTAAACAACAGGAGACTCCTGAGACAGATAAAGTAGTAATTTGATTTCATAGATGGAACAAGAATCAAAACAACAATTGTTCAAATTTATAACAGCTTTGACTAAATGCATGGACCTCAACCTTTTCTACATTTTTTATCAGACATCTTTCCAAGAAACACACAAATCCTCTAAAAGTGTCAGACGGCCAGGTCACTGTCTTCCCTCATCAAGGGTAGCAGAACAGCGTGGCTCCCAGGGAAAACTCACCGACATCAAGGTTAACATGAAAGTGTTTTCATCTCTGTAGAAGTTCAGGGAGAGGAAGAGAATACGTATGCAAAGTTCTGTACCTTTAAAAAGGGTGAGTCTATGCAACTTTCCTTTGATTTTAGTCATTTTCAATTCCACTGGCCAAACCCGACCCTCTAAGCATGTCCTTTGGAAAATGAGAAGATTCTCACTAATGGGATCCCACAAGAAAATAAACTGTGCAGTTATCAATGTGGACAGAATCGTGGACGAGACTTCAAGGGGTCTGTATGACTTGGAGCCACCAGGACCTGTGTGGCTCTGGGTGCGCAGCCCACAAAGGGCAAAGCTGCTGTGGGTGGTGTCATGCAGTAAACACCAACAGACGTAACAGTCGTCTGTGGGTTCAAACAACCTGGCACGATAGAGGACTTCCATATAAACCAGTTGGTTTACAGGCATTGTCCAAAGCCATGAAAAGAAAGCAATTTCTATATATGAAAATATTATCTTTAGAAAGATACTCACACACACATCACTGGAAAGGTATAATTATATTAATAGCCCCCTATGATCCAAGGTATCATGACACTAATTATACATCAAGTATATACTAAAAGTTGGCATTCTCAAATAAAAGTCAAGAAAACCTCTCTATACACATTACATTCTGGGGGAAATAGATTACATATGTATATATACACACATGCACATATACACAGATACACACACACCTACACATACACACAGATACATGTACACACACGCACATATACACACAGTTACACATACATGCACATACACACAGATTCACATACATGCACATACACAGATACATGTATACACATGAACATACACACAGATACTTGTACATGCATATCCACAGATATGCATACATGCACATACACACACAGATATGCATGCATACACACACACATATACACACACAGATATGTGTACACATACAGATATGTATACAAAGATATGTGTACACACATACGCACATACACACAGATACACATACACACATGCACATACACAAACATACATGTACACACACATGCACAGAGATACATGTACACACACAGATATGTGGACACACATACACACACAGATAAACATACAGATACATGTGCACGCACGCACAGATATGTGTACATACACATGCACATACATACAGAAATGCATACACACACAGATACACATACACACACATGCACATACACAGATACACGTACACACATACACATGCATACACATGCACATATACAGATATGCATACACACATGCACATACACACACAAAGATACGTGTACACACGCACACACACAAAGATACGTGTACACACATATACATACACAGGTACACTTACACACATGCACATATACACACAGATATGTGTACACAAAACCATACACACAGAGATACACGTACACACATGCACATACACACAGATATGCATACACACACATATACACACAGATACGTGTACACACATGCACAGAGATACACATATACACACGCACATATACACAGAGATATGTGCACACACATGCACATACATGCAAATACACATACACAGATACACGTACACACACATGCACATATACACACAGATATGAGTACACACACATAGAGATACACGTACACACGTGTGCATACACACGTGTGCACACACATACACAGATACACATACACACACGCACACACAGATATGCGTAGACACACGCACATACACACAGATACGCATACACACATATACAGATATGCATACACTCACATGCATACACACACGCACATATACAAACAGATACGCGTACACACACATGCACCTATACACACACAGATACATGTACACACAGGATGAATGAGGTCTGCTGCTTCCTCAGTGCAGTGCAGCACCATAATGTCCATTTTTTATATTGCCTCTTTTTGGTTCAAAAAGTTATATTGTCCACAAAATCATTATGTAGCTTATTCAAACTGGCAAATTTAGACTGACCAAATATGCTTCACTTACATGAGCTTTATATAAATAGCTACAAAGATGCAGCAGCATGGCCTATTAGAAAAACTTCCCCGTGAGGTGCAGCTCCTGGCCACACAGCGCCATGAGCTTCAGTGAGCCATGATTTAATCTGTCTGGTGCCCAGGATCCTCCTCTGTGAAAATGGAATCTGTCTCCTGTGTCACTCCTGATGCTCTTGAAGCCATGGTGAACAGTGTGGATGATAACTGTTGATTTACATGAGGTGCCCAGAAGACTACAGAGATGGAATGCAGGAAGCGCCTGGGACATGCGTTGTGCTCAGTGAATGGGAGCACCCTCTCTGTCACCCTCCGATCCCAAGATGACCTTGTATCGAAAACATTTTTCAAATTACGAAGCTCCACACACAGAAGGGTGGCTGATATTCTCCTATCAGGTCGCTATGTGCTATTTTCATTAAGAGCCTATTATTCCTTTCATTAGAGTTTTAGACTTGTCTTTCTATTGTACATTTGCCAAAGAGGACATGAAACTGAGAATGGCCTCAAGACAAACAGCACTGTCTGCTCATCTTGCTCTGGGAAGCTGGACAGAGCACAGCCTAAGTGGCTCTGAAACATTCATGTAAATTATTCTAAAACTAAGACGGGTCTCCTGGGGTTGGGAGATGGGGTTGAAACCTTTAGACTGAAAGGGAATTAAATAAATTGCAAAATCTTGTCTCTAATTATGATTCTACCATTCCGAGCATGTACCCTTAAAAAGGACAAGTTCTCAAAAAGACAAACTCCCCGAGGGTGGAGCCCTTGACCCTCCGGTCTGGAGGTGTGCTGTTGTCACTGGAACAGCATCCATGGGAAATGACTGTGCAGGCCATCTCCCAATGCCACAGCCCTCGTCTGTGCCATGAGAGGACATCCTCCAGGGTGTCTGGGGAATCATGTGAATGCTCAGTGAACTGCCTACCACACGGGGCCCTGAACCCACAGGCCATTCACAGTTAAATGGAGAACTTTTTCCTGTGGTCACCAGTAAATCCACAAGCCTAGGAAATACCAAAGGATAAACTAACTTTGGTCTACCAAAACTTCTGTAATTAACTGACAGCACTGAGTCCCTCAGAGGCTCCCTCCAAAGGCCCCACTGACAGCCTGGAGCACTGGCAGGCCTCAAACTTGGACCAGACTCGGGGAGGAGATGAAAAAGTGGAGAGTTATACACGGTGTAGATGAGGAACTCAAGGATGCACGGACTGAACCCTAAGTGAACAGCAGGACCTTCCTGAGTCAGCCTCCTCATCTTCACAAGGAAGTCAGGATCCTTCTACCAATCTCGTACTGTGTGAAGGAAGGTGGATGAGAACCACCACCTGGGAACAAGGCAAAAAGGAGACCTCAGCAATGGCCAGAGGCCCTGAGCTGCAGTGCTGAGCTGGGGGGCTGAGCTGGGATGTTGAGCTAGGTGACTGAACTGGATAGCTGAGCTGGGCCGCTGGGCTGCGGCACTGAGCTGGGGTGCTGAACTGGGTGCTGAGCTGGGTACAGAGCTGAGCGCTGAGCTGGGGCACTGAGCTGGGTGCTGAGCTGGGGCACTGAAAGGCGTAGCTGAGCTGGGGTGCTAAGCTGCGCTCTGGGCTAGGGTACTGGGCTATGCACTGAGCTGGGGACTGAGCTGGGTGCTGAGCTGGGGGGCTGAACTGGGTGCTGAGCTGGGGTACTGAGCTGGGCACTGAACTGGGGTATTGAGCTATAATTGGCCAGGACCTCGGGGAGTTGAGTCCACTCCTAATGACGTCTGACTCCTGGCGTGATGGGCTGTGCCACCAGAGCAGGTGAGGTGGAGATGTGATGTGCAGCCTGGTACTGTGTGGTCTGCCAGGGGCACCTATGTGTGCCACTGCATACACCCAAACCCAGGGACACCCAGAGTGAGGCCACTGCCACTTCCCTTCCTCTCCTCGGGGGTCCTGGCCTCCTGCAGCTCTGATCATCTCCTCAGGAGAAGCTTTGGCTCTCCTTGGGTAAGCAGCACCAAACTGAGGAGAAGGAGACCTCCCCAGGTTCTGGGTTTCAGGTTAATTGAAGGGCTGCTCCCATGGTGCAGGAGAGACTGGGCTGGGGTCAGCGGGGGTCAGTGGGGGTCAGCAGGGGTGAGCGTGAGCGTTTCCTGAAGCCTGAGGTCGCGGCTCTCACAGCTACCAGGGCGTTCACAGGGGTCAGAGTCCCCGTGGAGCTCGTTGACAGTGGGGAACTTGCAGGACACTAGCAGAGATTCCTGAATTTAAAAACAGCTCCAAGCACAGAATCTTCACAGCATGGAAGGTGCAGGTAAGCGGGGTCATCGCTGTCCACATGCGAACCCTCACAGTTGGGCCTGTGTGGAAAGGGCCCCCCCAGTCACTGCCTCTGGCAGCACTGAGGTCAGGGCTCCTGTGGCCATATTCACCGCGAAGCAAAACTGCAGCCAGATAAGATGGGGGCTGGGGCTGCTTTCCCTCGAAGATTTCTAGAATGAATTTTCTAAAGTTGCTAAAAGACACCCAGGGAAGCCAGTGGGCTGGTGAAGATCCCAGCCAGCAGCCCCCGGCAAGAGCTTCACTCAGAGACCTCCCGGGAGACCCCCAACCCGAGTGCCCCTCACAGGAAGCTGTGGGACATTCCAGAGAGCCAAGGAAAGCCGGTGGAAACCACTCCCTCCAGGAATACAGGGTGCGGCCAAAACCAGAAGCAACAAGTCTGGGAGTGACGATTTATTCACGTGTCTGTTCACTCATCCAGCAAGCGTTCCAAGAAACTGGTGTGTGCTGGGCAGAGGAGAGGCACAGGGGATGCGGGGACCTGGCCAGCCCCTCCCCCAGGGACACTCAGGGAGGGGACCCATGCAGGGTTTGGGACAGCCCCTCTGAAGAAGGCACTGGCCAGTGTGAGGGATGCTGGAGGGTGCTGGGGCCCAGGCAGAGGCCTGAGAGGGATGAGTGGGAAGGAGCAGGAAGGGAGAGGGGTGAAAGGAGGAGCCACTGACTTTATGGTGAGGGGCTGCAGTGAGGAGAAACAGTAGGAAGAGAGACACGATTCCTGTTGGCTGAGGACACTTTGGGTCCAGGTAACAAACTCTAGAGGGTGATGAGCAGAGCAACAGCTGAAAACGTAACTCCCAAGGCACCTCTGAGCCCTGTCAGGCCCACAGTCCTGCTTTAGGGCGGGATGGACGGGGCCACTGCAGAGGGTGCCCGGCCACAGTAAGGACAGGAAATCCTGACCAGCTCCCAGAGAAAAGGCGGTTCGATCCTCGGCTGGGGAGGGGACTGGAAAACTGGGCCAGCCTCCTCCATGGTAGCGTAACTGGCAACCAGGGTTTTCCCGGATGGTGAATGAATTTCTGTCTTTACTTGTGATTGTGATGAGAGAAGAAAAGAACAAGAAAGCAAGCAGAAAATAAATAAAAAACAAATTGCTTAATTTAGCCTCTCAGTTTTGTTCTGATGAATTTTCTCTGCCTTGTTTTTTAATAAGGGAAATAATCTACACGAATTTACATTAGAAGTGAGTGACACCTACTACTTTGATCAGCTGGAAGAGAGGCACATTTGGATAAAATCGTGTCTAGGTGTATTTGTCTGGGGGCAAATCCTGGTACATCTCCACACTTGGCCTCAGCTGTTCTACTGGGCGGGGGGAGCTCAATCACTCGGCTCAGGCCGACAAATCATCTCTTGGAACCCGAAATCAGGGTCATTTGGTTTGCGATGCATCTTGCCTCTTGCTTGGATGACACTGTAGTTATTTAAAATTTCCTCTTACATTATCTTCATGCATTCAGTCTTTACAACATCCACACGAAGCCATCTGGTTTGATATTGGTGCATAACTACCGTATGCACCTTTTTACTTTCTTATTTCTCTTTTCTGCTTGCTAGTTTCTTTTCTTCCCCATTTCCCTTGTTCATGCTTGCTTTCTTTCAATAAAGTTATTTTTGAAAGGAAAACACACAAAAAAGAAAACTACTAGAAAATAAAATCACTGCACACATGAAACCCCCTATGTCTTTTTGTTTTTTTCCTTTTTATGGAGAACGGGGTCTCGCTATACCGCCCAGGCAGGTCTCAAACTCCTGGGCTCAAGCTATCCTCCCACCTCTGCCTCCCTAAGAGCTGGGATTACAGGTGTGAGCCACAGCGCCCGGCTTGAAACCCCCTAAGAAGCAGGAGGAGCCTGAGCTTACATGGAGTCCAGCGTACTTGAAGTCATTTTCACGTCACTCATGTTTTTGCCAAGGAAAGTCCCAGATGAATGTATCAAGACCTCAGGTGGTGACATTTTACCAATGAAATGGGATCTGCAAAACATTACACTGTGTTTCCTGAGAGTTATGACTGCGAATGCCAGCCACTGAGCAGAGCTAATGACATTAAAATAATGTTAATGGTATGGCAATCCAGGAAAAGCCTAATTTTGATGAATTAGATCTCATTATACCCACACTCTGATATGCCTGTGAAAAGTTTACAAAATATTGGTTTTGACTTTCACTTAATGTTGGTTGATAATTTCACTCTAATGAAAAAAGAGGATAAAAACAGGTTAATTAACTCAGTAGGCACTATATATATCCATGTTGATTGGTAGAATGTCTTCCTGGATTCACTGGCAGGGAAAGAGTGTTGTATAATAATCCACGTGACTGGTGGGCTTAGAGAAAGAGTGAGCTGTACAATGTTCTACACTAATGAGATTAGTGACTTGAAAGAGGCTTGCAGTACGTGTAGAAGCCTGACCAAGCGGCGTTTATAGCTCCTGAGGTAGGCAGGTTATGATCCAGGCATAGCCAGTGCCAAAAGCCAATGTTTTTTCCTTCTGAAGAGCATGACCCCAGTTATCTGGGCATGTAGAGATCGAGACTGATGACCCTCTGCCCAGACCATGAGGAAGCAACCACGCTACCTGCCACATGGCTCAGAGTCTGGAACCTGAGAAGTCAGGTCCTCAGCAGGAAGAAACGTGGACGTGTGCTACGTCAGGGTGGGTCAGAGTACGGGGAGAAGCCATCTCAAAGGCAGTGCTCTGGAGAAAAAAATCAGTTCCTGTCTTTCACAAGAATCTTAAGTGTGAATAAAGGAGGTTAAGTTTCATTTTAAATTTCTACAGAACACCTTGAATTAATAGTGCCAAATACATCAGAGAGGGAAAACCTTTGAGTGGGCATGCTTCCATACGTTGCAAAAAGATGCTGATTTGCCCAAGTCCCAGTTTCCAGAGCAAATGGTGTGCAAGATAAATGGCTGTTCTGTGGAAGAACACAGCAACATTTTTGCACGGAGCCACTAAGAGACAAAATGTGATACAGGTTTGGCCCGCCTAGTTTTAGACATACCCATTAGCTTCAACATCTGGGAGGAAGCCAATTCTCAGCAAGCATGTTTAAGACAGTGATGATACCAACAGATGGAAGACTCACTTCTCCCCAACCCCAACTTTGCATCCCAGGAGGCACTGTAGTCTCCCCCAGAGTTCCCTTCCTGACCACAAAACTTCCCCTTCTGGACCCTCCACAAAGTGATTTGAGCAACCACCAGCCTACTCACTGCTTTGTATTTTTAAGTCATCCAAAAAGAGCATTTGGGAGAGGCATGAACATATATTTTCCTGTTTCACTATGACCAGATAATAGAAGGAAGGAAAAGCCTTCCAGTCATTCATGGCTCCGGAGACTCTGTTTCATCCCATTTAAATACTTACTGTCATTGCACTGAGGCAAGACATTCCATCAAACTCTGCATTCTAGTGATGGTATGTTCTAGTAGAAAATTTAACACTACATCACAATTTATGTATGTTAAAAATGGCATTTGTGAAATAAAAAGACAAAAGTCTGACTGCAAATATATTTCTATAAGTCACAAAATAGTACTATCAACAATATATATTCAAAAAAATAAGAAAATCACTAACACTCTCGTAGCAAAATAGATAAATGTCTACAAATAAAATTTACAAAAGAAACATAGTAAATATTTGAACATATATTGTGCCTCTCAAGGAAACAGGAAAAATACAAACTAAAATGAAATATAATTGTCATCTTCTAATTTGGAAAACATTAAAAATGAACTATAATTTAATGCTAGTGAGGCTGAAGTCAGAAAATTACTATAAGTGTCTCATGGGAACAGACATTTATTTCGACAGCCAGAAAAACAATTAGGTTTACGTATCAGGATCCGTAAATGTTTACAGTATTTGAACCTATAATTTTACTTCCAAAAGTTTGTTCCAATGGAATAACCAGAAATTAAGCCAAAGATTTGCGTAAAAATAAGTTTACTGCAACAGTACAAATAGTAGTTTGTAAAAACAGAAAAACCTAAGTGCCCAGTCACAGGGATGGAGAAGAGGAACCTACGTCATGTGACGATTTGCCTCTTTGGCCTAAGGACTGCTTTGAGCTGAAGGTGAGAGAGAAACCACAGATACAGGAAGAGCTCTCTGCTCTCCTCCTTTCTACCCCAAAGCGGCACACACATTTCCCCTCGCGAAGGTGCCCCTCACCTCCCACACCAGGCAAAGAACAACCAGAATCGCCAGAGATGGAAAGCCTGCACTGAGGGGATCTGCAAACTAGCCTGACTAATATAACCCTCATCTCCCATTCATGTCTCCACGTGTCCACCGTCCCAAAGCTCCCACCACGAAGGCCAAATCTCCTGTTCTTCTCTCCAGTCACTTCTCTGCATGGTGTCACCCTTTATCAAAGTGCCCTATGAGCCCCTGAGGCTCACTGCTTCTCTGAGCTTTTCACTTTTTACTGTGGAGCTTTTCACTATTACTGTACATGTAAAAACGTTAACATCAGGTAAAATGTATACAACTTTTATCCTATTAATCTGTCTTTCATAGGTTACTTGGCAGACTCCAGCTAAAAAACAAAAGAGGGTAGAGGAGAAGTTTTCCTCCCTACAGACATATGGTTAAATGAACAAAAATGCATCCATGAGATATGAGCCAGTCACTGCCTGGGATCATTTGAAAAACATCTGATGACATATAAAAATGTTCACATCAGCCGGGCACGGTGGGTCATGCCTGTAATCCCAGCACTTTGGGAGGCCGAGGCGGGCGCATCACGAGGTCAAGAGATCGAGACCGTCCTGGTCAACATGGTGAAACCCCATCTCTACTAAAAATACAAAAAAATTAGCTGGGCGTTGTGGTGTGTGCCTGTAGTCCCAGCTACTAGGGAGGCTGAGGCAGGAGAATTGCTTGAACCTGGGCAGCGGAGGTTGCAGTGAGCCGAGCTCACACCACTGCACTCCAGCCTGGCACCTGGTGACAGAGTGAGACTCCGTCTCAAAAAAAAAAAAAAAGGTCCACGTCGTTTTTAATGGGAAAAGAGGGAATACTGAATCAAAAACACAGCATATTTATTACACATGTGTGTGTATGTTTCATACATGTGCCTGTAACATATAAAAAATAGAAGATCATCTGAGAAAGTAATACTATATATATTTTTCATGTCTGTCTTATTTTTAAAGTTAGGAAAACTTATTTGACAACTGATGTTAAACTAATATTTCAAATGATGATATTTACTTTGTCAAATTCTCATATAACCTTTTTTTTTTCAGTTTTTAAGAACTCATCTATGTTTTTGAGTCTGACAAGTACAATCTCACTTCTATGTCCATTATTACAATGAAGAAAGCATTATGTTCATCAATTTTGTTTTCCCTTCTCCCAAGCCAAGCTGTGTCCAATCCTGTAAACAGGGCATGGACATCACCCTTCTCCTCTTGGATTTTCAAGAAGCCACAGTAGATTAATTGGAATAAGGAACAATTACCAATCCCTGTCTCTGCCCCAAAGGAAACTTTAATTATAAAGGACAAACCTGGCACAGTCCTGCATTCTCAGATAGAAGATTCTTCAGTCTTCAGCTCTACACAGAACACAAGGACACAAAACCATGCCTAGGATAGCAGGGTAAAACTTTTAAAAAACCAAAGAGAAAATATCATAAGAAGCCAAAGAAATGTAAGATTTAAGCAATGACACCATGCCCTGGCTTCCTAATAAAAGTAGGGAAGGCAGAATACAGTGTAATGACAGCTTTAAAAGGCTGAAATAGATAACAGCCATCTTGCGGTCTGGAGCTGAGAAAACATCTTTTTGATCGAAAGCCAAAATGCAGACATTTCTAGGCAAACAAAAATTGAGAGAATTTTCCTCCAAGAGATCCACACTAAAGCAAAAATTAGGGGAGTTCTTCAGGGAGAAGCAAAAGAATCCCAGACAAAAACAAGGAAATAAGTGAAGAAATGAAGAGCAAAGAAAGGTGCTATGTGCGCCACTAAATCTAAAAACCAACCACACAAAACAATAACACTGATGTCTTACTGACACTAAACATCTGTACAGAGTTAGTATTTATAGCTCAACACAGAGCAGGACGATATCAGAGGGGTTAAAAGGTTTCAAGGTCTTGGCATTTTCTGGAAGGGGATAATAATACTCATTTATCTGAGCTTCTAAGAGCCTAAAGATGACTGTGGTAATCCTCAGGGAACTACTGAAAGTGAAAGTGACAAGTCAAGAGAGGAAAATACAGAATAAAAAAGATAAATCTAGGTCAATATAACTGGATGCAAGAAAGGGAGAACATAGCATATAAAATAGATGTAAAATAGAACACAAACAGTAAGATGGTGATGAAATTCCTGGGTGTCAGGAATTACATTTAATATACACGGTCTGAGGTCCGATTGCAGTGGTTCACACCTGTAATACCAGCACTTTGGTAGGCTGAGGCAGGCAGATCACAAGGTTAAGTCTGAGACCACTCTGGCTAACAGGGTGAAACCCGTCTCTACTAAGAATACAAAAATTTAGCCAGGCATAGCAGTGAGTGCCTGTAGTCCCAGTTACTCGGCAGGCTGAGGCAGGAAACTGCTTGAACCTGGGAGGCGGAGGTTGCAGTAAGTCAAGATTGCACAACTGCACTCCAGCCTGGGCAAATGAGCAAGACTCTGTCTCAGGGGGAAAAAAATGCATATATATATATATATATATATATATATATATATATATGTGTGTGTGTGTGTGTGTGTGTGTGTGTATTGTATATATGTGTGTGTATGTTATATATATACACACATATATACAATATACATACACACATATATAATATATAATCTGACCAGATTAAAATAAAAACCATATGCTTAAAGAATAAAACTTATGTATGAGAATATAGAAACTGTGAAAGAAAAATGATGAAAGAAGACATAACATGCAAATACTAACTGAAAGAAAACTGATACATACTGAAATGAGATAAGTAGATTTTAAGACTGAAAGCACTGAAAGAGACAAAGAGGATATTTCACAATATTAAAAGAGTGAATTTTTCAAAAATATATAACAGTATGAATTTGTATGTTCCACTATATGACTTCAAAATATCAAGTGCCAAAATTCACAGAACCAAAAGCAAAAATAAACAAATCTAGATAACGCTGATCAATTTAGCACATAGATTAATCCAAAAATACTAGTAATGATTTAAAACATCTGAATACAAGGATTAAATACTGAATTATTTAATTCAGTACAGATAAGTACAGAACATTCAAGTCAAGAATGAAATAATTTCGTTTTTTAAGTGCACACAAAACATTTGCCAAAACTGACCATATGCAGGAACCAAAAAAAGACCCAGAAAAGTTCAAATAATTGAAATCCTTAAAATACATTCAGAATTTATTATCTGACTACAGTTCAATTACATTTCAAGTCAATAATGAAAAGCTAACTAGTAAATGGCAGATTATTTTTAAATTAATATACTTCTAAATTATTTTTGTCAAAAGAGAGACCAAATGAAAATTAGAAAATATTTTGAACTGAAATTCATGAAATTGTTACATATTAATGCTCATGAGATGCAGTTAAAGCTGAATATAAAGATATGTGCAGTCTTAAGTGCTTATATCGCTAGATATAAGTTAAACATCAATCACATTAAGTTAGAATAAGAATAGGAAATTAAAACCAAATGAAGAAACAATAAAGATTAAAGCAGAAATTAATTTAAAAGCATAGTGCAGGGAAAAAAATCAACAAAATCAAAAAATTGTTATTCTTTGAAAGACTAGTAATATTGGTATATTCGTATTAAAACTAATAGAGAAAGCAAAAGAAGCTTAAAGCAGTATCAGAATTGAAAAGGGAAAATAATTACAGATCCTAAAGTTATGAATAGATTTTAAGAGAATAGTGTAAATAATTTCATATCACAAATTTGTAAATCCAACTGAATGGAAAAGTTCCTTGGAAAACAACTTATAAAAGCTGACACAAGAAGAAATAAAAAAAATGTCAACAGTCCTATGTCTAGAAAAGATATCAAATATGTAATTATACCTTCACAAAAAAGAAGCACTAGAAGTAGATGGCTTCTCCAGAAATATTTTCAATGTTTAAAGAATAAGTAATATAAAGTGTATCAATTCCTCAAAGTACAGAAAAAGAAACACTTCTCAAACTTGTCTTGAGGCCACATTAACCTTAATTCCAAACCAAAGGAATTTTAAAAATACAATCTGTTGTAAATGTAAATACAAAAACACTAAATAAAACATTAGCTAATATTATATAATACGTTAAAACAATTAAATTATTGTATTGATTTCAGGAATGAAAATATCATTTATCATTCATAAATCAATTACTATACCACTATATTGGGAAGTCGAGGTGGGAGGATCACTCAAGGTCTGGAGTTCAAGTTTAGCCTGGGAGACAAAGCAAGACCCTGTCTCTAAAACAATTAGCTGAGCTTGGTAGAACTTGCCTGTAGTCTCAGCAACTAGAGAGACTGAGGCAGGAGGAGAGCCTGAGCCAGGAGTTCAAAACAGTAATGAGCTCTGATCTCACCATAGGACTCCAGCCTGGGTGACAGGGTGAGACCCGGTCTTAAAAAAAAAAAAAAAAAAAAAAAAGTATAAAAATTACATAATCATCTTGATGAGAAAAACGTTAAATGAAATTGAATGTATGGATTTCAAAAGAAAGATAATAAAACTAGCATTTGCAGCCAACTTAAATGTAGAAAGTCTAAAATGTCTACATAAAAAATAGATATAACACATATAGTAAGATCACTAGAATCAAAGTTAATAAAAATGTTATTTCCATACAACAGCAATAAAAAGCCTATAAATTATTTTACAATTTAGAGTTTCATTTCTAAACAAATATCATTTTTTAACTTACATAAAATTTATAGTAGCATGAGGAAATATCAAATACCTATGACAAATCTAAGGAAGATGTACAAATACACAGAAAACTATAAAATGTTAGGAGAAACTTCAGAGGGCCTAAAGAAACAGAAGAAACTACTATGTAAATGTATTTGAAAGACTGGATATAAGGATGTCAAAGGTGCAAAGTTTAATTTACATATTCTGTAAATCCCTAATCAAAGCCCAATTAGTTGTTCTTTAAAATCTGAGAAGCAGATTTTAAAATTCATCTGGAAATGCAGGGTTGTAACATAAATCTAATTCTGAAGAAGAAGAATTTATCGGAGGAAAAGAAGAGCAAGATACAGTGGTAACACTAATTGCCGCAGTGTGGAATTGGCTCAGTGCTTGACAAAGGGATCAGCAGCCCTGAAGCAAGCCCATCCTTGTACGGGGGCTTGAGCAATAAAAGGCTGCACTGCAGGATGAGGGGACATCTTGTCCCTTCAGTCGCTGGTGCTGGACCAACTGGATATCCCTTGGGAAAAGGAATGAAGGTAGCTCTCCCGTCTCCCTACACACACGCATGCACATACACACACAGTGCCAGAGATATTACAGGTCTAAATATACACAGTAATACTTAATGGAAATTCTAACTACAAAGGATAATATGGATGAACGGGACTGAACTACAATTTAAGAACCTCTGATCATCAAAGATTCCATTTAGGAGAATGAAAAGACGTCCCACAGAGCAGGAGGTATTTGAAACCTGTGTTTGTAAAGAGTCTCATATATGGAATATGTGAAGACAGCATACTAGGAAAATGGGCAAAGGACTCAATTCACCCCTTCTTAAAAGCAGCTTCCTACCCTCATGGCTCTGGAGTTCGGGGCAGGTGCTTTCCTGGCCTGGCAGTGGTATGCGGGTAGGTGGAGTGAACTGTCTGCCCAGACGTGTTACAGGGGACACACGCACGCTCTGCAACCTGGCACTCTGGGGCTACCCACACACAACAGAAAACATCCACAGGTTCACCAAAAATATGCAGATGACGTTCACAGTAGCATTACTGGTAAGAGTTTCAAACCAGAGAAGAGGAGGTGAGAAAAGTGGGAGAGGGAGAGGGGTCCATTGAGGCTTCGATGGATGAAGTGGGCACAGCCACAGGATGGGAGACCACACTGCAGCTGATGCATGATGACACCCCACCCTGTCTCAGCCAGGTCTCCAGGCCCCACACCGGGTGGGCTGAACTGCAGCCAGAAGCCCACGCTCTAGGGTCCACTACGCCAGACACAATTAACAACCCACTAGAGGGGAATCCAAACAGTGGCTCCCTGGAGGGATGGTGGCAGGGAGGAAGCTGTGTTTCTGGATGGTGGCTGCTGCGGGGAG
>PVKV010016480.1:0-19692 GCA_004027835.1 Alouatta palliata
CCCAACAGACCCCAGTGTGTGATGCTCCCCTCCCTGTGTCCATGTGTTCTCATTGTTCAACACCCGCCTATGAGTGAGAATATGCGGTGTTTGATTTTCTGTTCTTGAGTCAGTTTGCTGAGAATGATGGTTTCCAGGTTCATCCATGTTCCTACAAAGGACACGAACTCGTCGTTTTTGATGGCTGCATAATATTCTATGGTGTATATGTGCCACATTTTCCCTGTCCAGTCTATCATCGATGGACATTTGGGTTGGTTCCAGGTCTTTGCTATTGTAAACTGTGCTGCAGTGAACAGGATTATAAATCGTTCTATTATAAGGAAAATTCTTTTCTGTGAGGATGTTGAATATTGGCCCCTACACTCTCTGGCTTGTGGAGTTTCTGCTGAGAGATCTGCTGTAAGTCTGATGGGCTTCTTTTTGTGGGTAACTTGACCTTTCTCTCTGGCTGCCCTTAGCATTTTTTTCCTTCATTTCAACCCTGGGTAATCTGATGATTATGTGTCTTGGGGTTGCTCCTCTCAAGGAGTGTCTTTGTGGTGTTCTGTTTCCTGAATTTGAATGTTGACCTGCCTTGCTAGTTTGGGGAAGTTGTTCTGGATAATATCCTGAAGAGTATTTTCCAACTTGATTTCATTCTCCCTGTCACTTTCAGGTACACCAAACAAATGTAGATTTGGTCTTTTCACATAATCCCATATTTCTTCGAGGCTATGTTCATTTCATTTTACTCTTTTTTCTCTAATCTTGCTTTCTTGCTTTATTTCATTGAGTTGATCTTCAACCTCTGATATCCTTTCTTCTGCTTGATCAATTTGGCTATTGAAACTTGTGTATGCTTCGCAAAGTTCTCATGCTGTGTTTTTCAGCTCTATCAAGTTGTTTATGTTCTTCTCTCTGCTGGTTATTCTAGACAGCATTTCATATCACCTTTTTTTTCAGGGTTATTAGCTTCCTTGCATTGGGTTAGAACATGATCCTTTAGCTCAAAGAACTTTGTTATTACTCACCTGCTGAAGCTTGCTTCTGTCAGTTCATCAAACTCATTCTCCATCCAGTTTTGTTCCCTTGATGGTGAGGAGTTGTAATCCCTTGGAGGAGAAGAGGCATTCTGGTTGTTGAAGTTTTCAGCCTTTTTTCACTGGTTTCTTTCCAACCTCATGGATATATCTACCTTTAGTCTTTGAAGTTGGTGACCTTTGGATGGGGTCTCTGAGTGGATGTCCTTTCTGTTGATGTTGAAACTATTTCTTTCTGTTTGTTAGTTTTCCTTGTAACAGTCAGGCCAGCTAGAGTTTACTGGAGGTTCACTTCAGACCCTGCTTGCCTGGGAATCACCAGTGGGGTCTGCAGAACAGCAAAGATTTCTGCCTGTTCCTTTGGTAGCTTTGTTCCAGAGGAGCTGTCACCAGATGCCAGTCAGAGCTCTCCTGTATGAGGTGTCTGTCTGCCCCTGCTAGGAGGTGTCTTCTAGTCAGGATACACAGGGGTCAGGGAGCCACTTGAGGAGGCAGTCTGTCCCTTATCAGAGCTCGAGTGCTATGCTGGGAGATCTGTTGCTCCCTTCAGAGCTGCTGGGAAGGGACATTTAGGTGTGCTGAAGCTGTACCTGCAACCACCCCTTTTCCCACGTGCTCTATTGGGGGCTTTATTTGTAAGTCCCTGTCAGGCTGCTGCTTTTTGTCAGAGATGCCCTGCCCAGCCAGGAGGGAGTTGGGTGACACAGTCTGCCTGCAGTGGCCTTGCTGAACTGCCGTGGGCTTTTCCCAGTAGCTGCGTAAACTTCCTGGTGATTTTGTTTACACAGGCCATGTTAAAACCACCTAGCTGAGCCTCAGTAATGTGGACTCTCCTCCTCCCACCGAGCTCAACTGTCCCAGGTTGAACTCAGACTGCTGTGCTCGTTGCAAGAATTTCAAGCCAGTGGATCTTAGCTTGCTGGTCTTTGTGTTAGAGGGACCTACCAAGCCATACCACTTGGCTCCCTCGCTGCAGCCCCCTTTCTCAGGGGAATGAGCAGTTCTGTCTTGCTGGCATTCCAGTCACCAATGGGGTATGGAAAAAAAAAAAACTGCTGTGGCTAGCTCAGTGTCTTCCCAAATAGTTGCCCAGTTTTGTGCTGGAAACCTGGGGCACTGGTGTTGTAGGCAATGGAGGGGATCTCCTGGTCTGCGGGTTGTGAAGGCTGTGGGAAAAGTGCAGTATCTGAGCCAGAGTGCCAGAGTAACAGGAAAAGTCCTTAATGGCTTCCCTTGGTTAGGAGAGGGAGTTCTCTAGACCCTTGCGTTTCCCAGGTGAGGTGACGTCCCTCCCTGCTTCGGCTCACCCTCCTTGGGCTGCACTCATTATCTAATCAGTCCCAGTGAGATGAACCAGGTACCTCAGCTGGAAATGCAGAGATCACCCACCTTCTGTGTTGCTTTCACTGGGAGCTTCGCACCGGAGCTGTTCCTGTTTGGCCATCTTGCCAGAAATCTATCCTAGGAGTTTTACAGTTAATGTTTTACATTTAGATCTATAATCATTTTCCAAGGAATTTTTGTGAAAGGTGTAAGGTGTGTGACTAGATTCATTTTTATAGATCTATAATCATTTTCCAAGTAATTTTTGTGAAACGTGTAAGGTGTGTGACTAGATTCATTTTTATTGTATATGGATGCCCAGTCATTTTTGTACATGTTTCTCAAAATATCTACCCTTCTCCATTAAATTATCTTTGCCTCTTTATCAAAAATAAGTGCCCTCTCTCTTTCTCTTTCTCTCTCTCTCTCTATATATATGGACCAGTTTTTATAGAGAGGAAGACCAGCTCATATATGTGATTCCTAAAACTTATCAGTGAAATTTATAAATCTCCAAGCAGGCTTATCAAACAAAAAGCAAGCAAAAGAAAGAGAGACAAGCAGAGAGCTAGAAAGGAAAGGAGAGAGGAAAGAGGGAGAGATGAAAATAGGGAAGGAAGGAAGGAAGGAAAAAGGAAGGAAGAGAGGGAGGGAGGGAGGGAGAGAGGTGATACTAATTACCAACATTACACATGAAAGAGAAATCATTATTCCTGAATTTATGGATAATACAAGTATAAAAATACTATGAAGAATTCTATGCCACAAATGCCCTAACTTAGATAAAATGAACCAATCCTTTGAAAAAAATGATTAAAATTTACCAAATGAGAACTATATTATCTCACTAGGCCTTTGTTTATTAAAGAACTTGAATCAATAATTAGTTATACATTACAAAAAGAAAGCACCAGGTTCAGATGGCTTCACTGTGAATTCTTCCAAACATTTAAGTAAGAAATGAAGCCAATTCTGTAAGATTTTCTTTAGAAAATAGAAGCATCTATTTTCTATTCTTAGAGAAAACAGAAGCATCTATTTCTCACAATAGAAGTGAGATATCACTTTCTAATTTATTTTATAAACCCAACATTACCTTAATTATAAGAAACTAAAAATATTGTAAGAAAGGAAAACTACAAATCAATATGCCTCATGAATATAGATTCCACAATCAGCAAAATATGAGCAACTCTAATCCAACAATATATAAAAAGTAATTACACAGCACAACCAAGTGAGATTTATTCTAGGTAGGCAAGACTTTCTGATACTCAAAAATCAACTATTGTAACTGACAGCATCAGTTACAATGATGGCTAAAAAATAAACATTATTTGGTATCAATTGATGTAGAAAAAAAGCATTAGAAAAATCCTAACACATATTCATAATAAAAATTCTCGGTAAAATAGAAACAAAGGCAGTAATATGGTTTGGATATTTGTCCCCTCCAAATCTCATGTTGAAATGTGGTCTCCGACATTCAAGATGGGGCTTAGTGGGAAGTGTTTAGATCATAGGCACGGATATCTCATAAATGGCTTGTAGCCATCCCCATGGTAATGAGCACATTCTTGATTTGATAGTTTAAGTGAGATCTGCTTGTTTAAAAGAGTCTGGAACCTCCCCCTTCTCTGGCTTGCTCTCTCACCACGTGATATGTCAGTTTCCCCTTTACCTTCTGCCATGAGCGTAAGTTTTTTAAGGATCTCACCTGAAGCAAAGGCCAGCACTATGCTTTTTGTAGATAAAACCTACGAAACCATGAACTTAATAAACCTTTTACCCTTATAAATTATCCAGTCTTGGATATTTCTTTATAGTAACACAAAATGGACTGAAACAAAAAATTGGTACTGAAGGGTGGAGCATTGATATTATATAAAATGTGGAAGGGAGCACTGATATTATATAAAATGTGGAAGCAGTTTTGAAATTTGGTAATAGAAGAGACTGAAAGACTTTGGAGGGCTCAGAAGGCAGGAAGATATAGGAAAGTTCAGAACTTCTTAAAGCTTTGTTAAATGGTTGTGGTACAAATGCTGATAGAAATATGGACATTGAAGGCCAGGCTGAGGAGGTCTCATGTGAAAATGAGAAATTTATTAGAAAATGAAACAAAGTCACCCTTATTATTCTCTAGCAAATAACTAGGTTGCTTGGGGCCATATCCTAGAGATTTGTGGAAGGCTGAACTTAAGAATGACAACCTAGGGTATCTGGCAGAAGAAATTTCTAAGTGTAAAGGCATTCAAGATGTAGTATGACTGCTTCTAATAGTCTACAATGAGATACAGGAGCAAAGGAATGACATAGTTGGAATTTATAATTAAAAGGAAAGCAGAGCATACAAATTTGGAACATTTGCAATCTATCCATGTGTAGAGAAGTAAAAAGCATTTTCAGGAGAATAATTCAAAGGCCTGTGGAGAAACCACTTGCTAGAGACATTTGCAAGACTAAAAGGGAGCCAGGTGCTATCCAAGACAATGGAAAAAAGGCCCATTATTATTTCAGAAATATTCATGGTACCCCCTTCCATCAGAGTTTCAGAGGCCTAAAAGGAAATAACAGTTTTATAGGCTAGGCTTGTGACACCACTTTCCTGCCCAGCCTTGGGACACTGCTCCCAACATCCTTGCCACTCCAGCTTCAGCTAGGACTCAAAGATCCTCAGATACAGCTTGGTCCACTGCTCCAGAAAGTGCAAACCATAAACCAGGCTGGTTTTCACAAAGTGTTAAGCCTGTAGGCACACAGAATGCAAAAGAGAAGGAAGCTTGAGGGCTGCCACTTAGATTTGAGAGGATGTATGGGAAAGCCTAGGTGCCCAGGCAGAACCCTACACTACTCTACTAGGGTGATGCTGATGGAAAATGTGGGGTTGGAGATCCCACAAAGTCCCCATCAGGGCACTGCCCCGTGGAGCTGTGGGAAGGGGTCTACCATCTTCTAGATCTTGGCATGATATATTACCAGTAGCTTGCATACTGAGCCTGGAAAAGATGCAGGCTCTCAACTCCAACTCCTGAGAACAAGGATTGCACCCTGCAAGACCTAAGGGGAAGAGCTTCCAAAACAGAGTAGAAGCTTCCTGAGACCTTCATCAGAAGTAAATGCCAGCACTATGCTTCCTATACAGTCTGCAGAACCGTGAGCAAAATAAACCTTTTTCTTTTTTTTTTTTTAATATATATTTTATTGAGTTTTAGGTTTTGGGGTACATGTGAAGAACATGCAAGATTGTTGCATAGGTACATGCATGGCAATGTGGTTTGCTGCCTTTCTCCCCATCACCTATATCTGGCATTTCTCCCCATGTTATCCCTCCTCAAGTCCCTACCTCCCACTGTCCCGCCCCTAGTTCTCCCCCTAGACCCCAGTGTGTGATGCTCCCCTCCCTGTGTCCATGTGTTCTCATTGTTCAACACCCACCTATGAGTGAGAAGATGCAGTGTTTGATTTTCCATTCTTGTGTTAGTTTGCTGAGAATGATGGTTTCCAGGTTCATCCATGTCCCCGCAAAGGACATGAACTCATTGTTTTTTATGGCTTCATAGTATTCCATGGTGTATATGTGCCACATTTTCGCTGTCCAGTCTATCATCGATGGGCATTTAGGTTGGTTTGAGGTCTTTGCTATGGTAAACTGCTACAATGAATATTCATGTGCAGGTGTCCTTATAATAGAACGATTTATAATCCTTTGGATATATACCCAGTAATGGGATTGCTGGGTCAAATGGAATTTCTATTTCTAGGTCCTTGAGGAATCGCCACACTGTCTGCCACAATGGTTGAACTAATTTACACTCCCACCAACAGTGTAAAAGTGTTCCTCTTTCTCCACATCCTCTCCAGCATCTGTTGTCTCCAGATTTTTTAATGACCGCCATTCTAACTAGTGTGAGATGGTATCTCAATGTAGTTTTGATTTGCATTTCTCTAATGACCAGTGATGATGAGCACTTTTTCATATGATTGTTGGCCTCATATTTGTCATCTTTTGTAAAGTGTCTTTTCATATCCTTCACCAACTTTTGAATGGGCTTGTTTGTTTTTTTCTTGTAAATCTGTTTTAGTTCTTTGTAGATTCTGGATATCAGCCCTTTGTCAGATGGGTAGATTGCAAAATTTTTTTCCCATTCTGTTGGTTGCCGATTCACTCTAATGATTGTTTTACTGTGCAGAAGCTCTAGAGTTTGATTAGGTCCCATTTGTCTATTTTGGCTTTTGTTGTCATTGCTTTTGGTGTTTTAGTCATGAAGTCCTTGTCTATACCTATGTCCTGAATGGTTTTGCCTAGGTTTTCTTTTAGGGTTTTTATGGTGTTAGGTCTTATGTTTAAGTCTTTAATCCATCTGGAATTAATTTTAGTGTAAGGTGTCAGGAAGGGGTCCAGTTTCTGCTTTCTGCACATGGCTAGCCAGTTTTCCCAACACCATTTGTTAAATAGGGAACCCTTTCCCCATTGCTTGTTTTTGTAATGTTTGTCAAAGATAAGATGGTTGTAGATGTGTGGCATTGCCTCCAAGGCCTCTGTTCTGTTCCCTTGGTCTATATCTCTGTTTTGGTACCAGTACCATGCTGTTTTGATTACTATAGCTTTGTAGTATAGTTTTAAGTCAGGTAGCGTGATACCTCCAGCTTTGTTCTTTTTGCTTAGAATTGACTTGGCTATGTGGGCTCTCTTTTGGTTCCACATGAAGTTTAAGGTGGTTTTTTCCAGTTCTGTGAAGAAGGTCATCGGTAGCTTGATGAGGATAGCATTGAATCTATAAATTACTTTGGGCAGTATGGCCATTTTCATGATATTGATTCTTCCTAACCATGAGCATGGACTGTTTCTCCATCTGTTTGTGTCCTCTCTTATTTCGTTGAGCAGTAGTTTGTAGCTCTCCTTGAAGAGGTCTTTACGTTCCTTGTTAGTTGTGTTCCTAGGTATTTTATTCTCTTTGTAGCAATTGTGAATGGCAGTTCATTCTTGATTTGGCTCTCTTCAAGTCTGTTATTGGTGTATAGGAATGCTTGTGATTTTTGCACATTGATTTTATATCCTGAGATTTTGCTGAAGTTGCTTATCAGTTTCAGGAGATTTTGGGCTGAGGTGATGGGGTCTTCTAAATATACAGTCATGTCAACTGCAAATAGAGACAATTTGACTTCCTCCTTTCCTGTTTGAATACCCTTTATTTCTTTTTCTTGCCTGATTGCTCTGGCTAGAACTTCCAATACTATATTGAATAGGAGTGGTGAGAGAGGGCATCCTCATCTAGTGCCAGATTTCAAAGGGTATGCTTCCAGTTTTTGCCCATTCAGTACGATATTGGCTGTGGGTAACCTTTTTTCTTTATAAATTATTCAGCCTCATGTAATCCTTTATTGCAATGCAAAATGGACTGACAGAGAAGACTTCCTTAATTTGATTAAAAGAACCCATTAACAAAAGACACCCTACAGCTAACATCATACTTAATCATGAAAAAAACCAATGCTTTATTCCTGTGAATGACAACAAGGCAAGTATATCCTCTCTCTCCATTCTTATTCAGCATTGTACTAGACATTCCAGCTAGTTCAATAATACAAGAAAAGAAATAAAAAGTATACAGATTGGGAAGAAAGAAATAAAATTTTCTTTTTTTACAAAGGATTGTCATTTTTTTTTCTTTTTTTCTTTTTTCTATTTCTTTTTTTTTTGGTCGGGTGTTGTAGAGAGGATGGAGTTTCACTCTTGTTGCCCAGGCTGGACTGCAATGGCATGATCTCAGCTCACTGCAACCTCCACCTCCTGAGTTGCTGGGCTTACAGGTACCCACCACTATGCCTATCTAATTTTTGTATTTTTAGTGGATTAGGTTTCACAATATTGACCAGGCTGGTCTCAAACTCCTGACCTCAGGTGATCCTCCTGCCTCAGCCTCCCAAAGTGCTGGGATTGTAGGCATTGAGCCACCACCCTTGGCCAGATTATCAATGTTATACATAAACTATAAAATGCCTAGAAGTAATAAGCAATTATAGCAAGGTGGCAGGATACAATGATAATATACAAATTTATTGTTTTCTTATTGATATGTTTTAGATGTGTGTCCTCTCCAAATCCTTTGTAGAGATGTGATGTCCAATGTCCGAGAATGGCCATAGGAGCAGGTCTTGAATCATGGAAGTGGTTCCCTCATTAAAGGCTGGGTGACATTCCCATGGTAATGAGTCAGTTTTCACTCTGGTAGTTTACAAGATATCTGGTTCTTTAAAAAGAGTGTGACACCTCTCCTCTCTCTCTTGTTCCCTCTCTTACTATGTGACATGCCTGCTTCTGTTTTATCTTCTGCCATGAGTAAAAGCTTCCTGAGGCTTCACCAGAAACCAAGCAGATGCTAGCACCATGCTACCTACATAGCCTGCTGATGCATGAGCCAATTATACCTCTTTTATTCATAAATTACCCGACTCAGGCACTTCTTTGTCACAATGCAAATGCAAAAAATTAGGCTAATACACATATAGACTAGAAATAAACACTTGGAACTTGAAATTAGAAAAAAGAATACAACTTACAATAGCACCAAAAAATGAAATGGTTAGTCATAAAGGTAACAAAATATGTATAGGATCTATATACAAATCACAAAACTGTGATGAAGTGAATCATAGCAGATAAAAATAAATGGATAGATATTCTGTTTTCATGGATTAGAAAGTTTAGAATTGGTTAGAAGTCAGTTGTTCTCAAATTGATTCAGAGACTCAATGCAATGCCAGTCAAAATCCTGGCAAAATACTTACTTTGTAGACATAAACAAACTCTTTCTAAAGCTTATACAGAAAGGCAAAAGACCACAAATAGCAAAATATTAAATATTAAATAACAAAATATTAAAGACAAACAAACTTGGAGTACTGACAATACTTGATTTTGAGATGTACTATAAAGCTACAGTAATCAAGGCAATGTGATAGTGGCAATAAAGAGATACATAGACCAGTGGAAGAGAGCAGAAGCCAGACAAGACCCATACACCTATAACCAATTAATCATTGACAGAAGACCAAAGGAGATTTTATGGAGAAAGGATAGTCTTTCAACAGATACTGCTGGAGCATGTGGATGTGTACATCCTAAAATAAATTGAATTTAGACTTAGACTTTACACCTTTCGCAAAAACTAACTCAGAATGGATCATAGGCTAAATGGAAAATGCAAAACTATGAAACTTCTAGAAGAAAACATAAAAATTCTAGGAGACTGTGTGTTTGGTGATGAGCTCTAGATATAATCCCAAAAAAAAAAGAAAACAGGAAGGAAAATATCAGTAAGTTGTATTCTGTTAAAATTAAAAATTTCTGCTCAGCAAAGAGCATTAAGAAATTAAAGAAAACCTATAGACTGAGAGAACACATTTTGAAAACACATGTGTAACAATGGCTTGTATCCAAATTATCCAAATAAGCTAAAAAATAAAACTCAAAAATAAGGAAATAACCCAGTTAATAAGTGGGCAAAAAATCTGTACAGACACCTCACCAAATAGATACACAGATGGCAGATAAACATATGAAAATATTCTCAATATAATTTGCCCTTGGGGAATTGCAAGTTAAAATGTTCTAATGTCACACACATATTAAAATGGCTAAAGTCCAAAAAGAACAAAAACCCCCCAAAACACCCTGACAATACCAATTTTTGGCAAGAATGAAGAACAGGCACTCTCATTCATTGCTAGTGGGAATACAAAATGCACAGTCATTTTGGGAGACAGATTAGGCAGCTTCTCTTACAAAACTAAACATAGTTTTACCATATGATCCAGCAATCACACTCTTAGGTATTTACAAAACAAATGTAAGAACTGATGCCCACACAAAACCTGCCACACATGTTTGTAGTAGCTTTATTCATAACCTCTGAAAATTGAAAGCAACAAGCTGTTCTTCGCTGAGTAGGTAAACTGTGGTATATCCATACGATAGAAAGTTATTCAGCAATAAAAAAGAGCTGTGTGAAGTCACAAAAATATATGGATGAATCCCAAATGCATATTACTGAGTGAAGCAAGACAGTCTGTATGACTCGGGTTAAGTAGGTAAAGCATAGAAAAATTTAAAGTGGTGACACTTTTCTGTAATTACACTTACTGTAATTTTTAATTAATGACACTATGCATTTATCAAAATCTGTTCAACCTTACACTACAAAGCGTGAGCTTTAATGTGTATAAATAAAATAATTTAGGACATGAGGAGAATCCTAAGGTTGAATTCAAATGTAACAAAATGACCTAAACGTGTTACAGATGTTATGACAGGAAAATCTCACCAAAGGGCAAGTGGGAAAATGCTGCTGATGTGAGTAACCTTGGATATAAAATCAAATGCAGAAGAAACTGAATAAGAATTTTACTCTAGTTAATAAAGTAACCTGTTCCCATGAGGACACAGGTTAAGAATTCTGATACTGCCATCCATGTATATTGGAATTGAACAGTTAAGTAAGTAGATGGCAAATGGTCAAATTCAGATTTCTCATTACTGGAATAAGAGTTTATAGAAAAGCAAGAAAGAATCCAGAAAGATCCTTGTGGTAAGGGGTTAGCATTGGATACATTAGTGTGAACTCTGGTTTATCTTAATATAGATATGGAGGGTTACATATAGAATGTGTATAGATATGCGTATATACATGAATTAGCATACATTCATCTATTTACTTATCCTGTCAGCTCAGAGCATCCAGAAGAAATTCTCAGTAGCCACAAGCACACAGATATTGGTTTGTAATATCATTCTCCCTTAAAGAAACCAAGGCTCCTTGGGGAAATGCCTGATTCTAGCCTTGGGGTAAACAAATTTATAAGACAAGCTTGTAACATCTTGTGCTGCCAGAAAGTAATGAAGTGTCCACACACACACACACGTGAATGAGTTAGGGAGTTAGGGGTATGTCAGATGAATGTAGAAACCAGTTACCCTGAAAGAGCTCTTAATCGCCAAAGCTGGAACAATTTGACCAACACAAAAAATGAAGTAATATTGTATAATAACCCAGAGTATAAAATAAACATCCATGACACCATACTAATATAAATACATGATTGAATAAATAAACAGATGAGAAGAGTCAAAAATTCTGTGCAGAAGAATTACAAATAATGTGTGTAGATACTCCACGCTACAGAAGGTGGAGAATAGCTCAACAATTTAAATGTGTAGTCTGGGCATAATGACTTCCTACAAAGTACGGTATGGAAAGGAGACGGGGGAGTAGTCACTTTCATTGATGAAACTTGTGAAGCATGTTCTTAGCCAGATGACCCCTGTCAACCTCAAGAATGATAATCGTATTGATAGGAAAAACATCAGATAAGTCCCAATTGAGGAATATTCTACAAAATACTTGACCAGTACCCTAAAAACTGTCAATGTCTTAAAAAAAAAGAAAAAAAAAAAAAAGGCCGGGCGCGGTGGCTCACGCCTGTAATCCCAGCACTTTGGGAGGCCGAGGTGGGTGGATCACGAGGCCAGGAGATCGAGACCATCCTGGTCAACACGGTGAAACCCCGTCTCTACTAAAAATACAAAAATTAGCTGGGCATGGTGGCACGTGCCTGTAGTCCCAGCTACTCGGGAGGCTGAGGCAGGAGAATTGCTGGAACCCAGGAAGCGGAGGTTGCGGTGAGCCGAGATCGCACCATTGCACTCCAGCCTGGGTAACAAGAGCGAAACTCCGTCTCAAAAAAAAAAAAAAAAAAAAAAGGAAACTGAAAAAACATCACAGCCAAGAGTAGCCTAAGCAGACAGATCTACTAAATGTAATATGGTTTCCTGGGACAGAAAAAGGACATTAGGTATTAAATAAGGGAATATGAAAAAGTATGGATTTTACTTAATAAAAATGTATCAATACTGGCACACTGACTGTAAAAAATGTACCATACCAATATATTGTGTTAATATTCAGGGAAATCGAGTATGGGCTTTATGGAGACCCTCTGCACTACCTTCAGTTTTCCTGTAAATCAAAAATTGTCCTGACAATAAATTTTATTTTAAAAAATTGATATGTGATAAATATGATTAACCAAAGAGTAAGAACTGAAGAACTCTGTGACATTTTATCCTTTGAATTGATCAGCTCTCAATGCATTAATCAGCAGATAAATGAATCTGTCATGAATGACTTACACATGAAAACATATTGAAGGTTTCTTTCCAAGTTTGAATTATCTAAAAGTTTATCCAAAGGACATTTACAATTCTCTTCTTAAGATGATAATCAATTCCAGTCATTTGTTTTTCAATTTTTGGAATGAGTGATATTCAACTATACATTAGGTTGGTGCAAAAGTAATTGTGGTTTTTGGCATTAGAATTTTTTTCTTTTTTATTTTTTTGAGGCAGTCTCACTTTGTCACCCAGGCTGGAGTGCAATGGCACGATCTTGGATCACTGCAACCCCCACCTCTTGAGTTCAAGTGATTCTCCTGTCTCAGCCTCCCAAGTAGCTGGGATTACAGGAAAGTGCCACCACGCTCAGCTAATTTTTTTTTTTCTTTCTATTATAGAGACGGAGTTTCACCGTGTTGGCCAGGCTGGTCTCAAACTCCTGACCTCAGGTGATCCGCCCACCTTGGCCTCCCAAAGTGCTGGGATTATAGGCGTGAGCCACTGCACCCAGCCTGCCGTTAGAAATTTTTAATGGCAATTTTTTTAAATCACAAAAACCGTAATTACTTTTGTACCAAGACAATACTATAGGCATAGATACTTACTGGGCAAGAGTGAAATGCAACAGTGCTGGTTTCCCCCTTCCCTAGAAGTGTGTGTTCTGACAAAAGGAGGAGACAAAAATTCCCAGGAGTTGGGTAAGCATCAGACTCACACACCTGTCCCATAGCTCAGGGATGTGTGCTTAGGAACAGACTAAGATCTGGCAATTCAGAAAATGCTGCAAAGTAAAACTGTATTTCTAGGTGGCTCCACAATTCACAGCAGGAATAATTACAACAATAACTTTACTCTTATGAGCTTTTTTTTTTTTTTGAGATGGAGTTTCACTCTTGTTGCCCAGGCTGGAGTGCAATAGCACTGTCTTGGCTCACCTCCACCTCCACCTCCTGGGTTCAAGCAGTTCTCCTACCTCAGCCTCCCGAGTAGCTGGGATTACAGGCATGCACCACCACACCCAGATAATTTTTGTATTTTTAGTAGAGATGGGGTTTCTCTGTGTTGATCAGGTTGGTCTCGAACTCCCGACCTCAGGTGATCCGCCTGCCTCGACCTTCCAAAATGCTGGGATTACATGTGTGAGCCATCTTGCCTGGCCGAGCTATTTCAACTAACTGTGGTGAGAAGACTTTATGCTGGACATTAAACAGACTGAATGGCTGTTTCCAAGAAGCCAGGTTGGCAAAAGCTCATTCATTAAGGAGAGGCAGGATTCCATTTGTATCAATATGTTTAATACAACTACTCTGAAAGTTGTAAGAAACACAGGGACTCTCAAGGTGCTGCATATTTTAACTGCCCACGCACTTGGAAAGGGGCTCACTGCCAGTTCGTCACAGCAGGTAGACAGGTCGTGTACATCACAGAGCCTGCCTTGCTGTCACTCGTGCTCTAACAGCTGTGCTTCCTTAGGCTCTGCCATCCCTCTCATCCAAAGGCCCTGCTCTCTCCAGAGGCCTCATTTCACTGCTCAAAGCAATTTCCCTTGTGTTCAGAGTGATGTGGGACTGGGAGAAGAGACCAGAGTCTGGGAAGAGGGTGCAGCCCAAGAGAATGAGCAGGTGTCAGCTGGGTGGGGGCTGGATCTCTGGATAGAGGATAGCTCTGGAGAGATATGGAGGTTGGAGGTTCACTGACTGTGCCCTGAGAGTTGTTTTCCTTTCTTTTTCTTCCCTACTTCTTCAGCAGGAAGAAGGCTCTGCCACTAAGTAGCATCCACTGTGCCCTGAACCCTCTCTCTGGTTTATGCCTTGAAGCTTCTTCACTGAACCCCAAGATCCATATACTTCATAAATGGCACTTTTAACTCTTTATACTCTCCTTCCCTTTTCTGTCCACTGCATATAGTAAATAATATACTCCTTTAGGGGCCCCTGGGCCCGGACTCAGTCTTCTCCCTTATGCCTTTCCTATTGGTAACAGAGATGACCATGCGTGATAACAGGTCTTTGCATCTTGTGAACTCCACAGGATTGCGGGAGTAGGGACACCAGGTATATTGCCCGGGATGGAGGCATGGCTTGCAAAGGGGATGGAGCAGCACAAGAAGACCTGCCTTCCCAGCCAGCTCCCTCTGCACCCTTCATTTGGTATCTGGGGCTCAAAGGACCTCTGGGTGGATCCCAGAGCCTGGGACATGCTCCAAACATGTCCATGTTGTTCAAGACCAGCCTGAACAACATGATAAAACCCTGTCTCTACTAAAAATACAAAAAAGTAATTAGCCAGGTATGGTGGCACACACCTGTAGTCTAAGCTACTCGGGAGGTTGTGGCAGGAGAATCACTTGAACCTGGGAGGCGGAGATTGCAGTGAGCCGAGACCATGTCACTGCACTCCAGACTGGATGACAGAGTGAGACTCCATCATGCCAGTTAATTGAACCAGAGACAGGTGATGGACTGGCCTTTCAATGCCAGGAGCAGAGGAGAAAATTCTAGAACTGGCATATCTTACTGTATATCCAACTGATATTAGGTTGGTGCAAAAGTAATTGCGGGTTTTGCCATTACTCTTAATGGTAAAAACCACAATTACTTTCGCACCAATCTATAGAACACAGTCCTAGCAGGAGGAGGTAGGACCATAGACTTCATCAGTCCACAGGTCCAGAAGCCACTTGGAATTTTCTACAACTCTTGTTTATTTCCTTCCTTCTATCTAAGAGAGACAAGAAACAGCCCCTATTCCCCCAAGGGCTGCTATGGTGCAAGAAAAAGGCTCTCGCACTCTCTCATGCTCTCTCTCTCCCTTTTGAGACTAAGTCTCACTCTGTTGGCCAAGCTGGAGTGCAGTGGCACAATTATAGTTCACTGCATCCTCTGCCTCCTGGGTTCAAGCAGTCCTCTCACCTCAACCTCCCTAGTAGTTGGGACCACAGGCACATACTGCCACACTTGGTTAATTCTTCCTTTTTTTTCTTCCTTTTTTTTTTAATTATACTTTAGGTTCTGGGGTACATGTGCAGATCATGCAGGATTGTTGCATAGGTACACACATGGCAATGTGGTTTGCTGCCTCCATCCCCCTGTCACCTACATCTGGCATTTCTTCCCATGTCATCCCTCCCGGACCTCCCCACCCCCCACTGTCCCTCCCTTGGCCCCCTCAATAAACTCCAGTGTGTGATGCTTCCCTCTCTGTGACCATGTGTTCTGATTGTTCAGCACCTGCCTATGAGTGAGAACATGTGATGTTTGATTTTCTGTTCTTGTGTCAGTTTGCTGAGAATGATGGTTTCCAGAATCATCCATGTCCCTACAAAGGATACTAACTCATCATTTTTTATGGCTGCATAGTATTCCATGGTGTATATGTGCCACATTTTCCTTGTGCAGTCTATTATCAATGGGCATTTGGGTTGGTTTCAGGTCTTTGCTATTGTAAACAGTGCTGCTATGAACATACGTGTACACACCTGGTTATTTCTTAAAATTTGTTTTCTAAAGAAAGAATCTCTTCCCACCTCGGCCTCCCAAAGTGTTGAGATGACAGGTGTGAGTCACTACACCTGGTTTCAGGGCTCTCCTATGTAGGGCACGAAGGAATAATTATTCTGACATTTGTTAAAATGGTAAGAAAGACTTTACTTAAGGTCATTGCAAAAAAGGTATTGCAGTAGGGAAGAGAGATTATGTTCAACTCCAAATACAATGAGTGGAGACTTACAGCCAAGGAGAAGTGGGAAGGAGTCAGTGGATGGAAAATTCCTAAGAAGCAGCAGCAAGAATAGGGGGATTGTTGCTAAGACAGGCCAAGGACCTACATATCAAAGCTGAGAGATAAACGACTTGGTTAGATATCAGCCGTGATCAAATATCAGCATTGATCAAGGGAAGGGTGGATTATTGCTAAACTGACTTCACAGGATTCTTGCTAAGTCTAGGCCCTGTAAATCCAGGAAGAACAAGACAGATACTCAAGACCAAGATCAAGGCCTACTCGAAAAGGGTGCACAGAGAAATATAACTAAGTTTGGTCAAGCAGAGAGTTTTTTTTCAAGGGTCATGTTTGACCTTGACCTTATGCTATGAGGTCACTCCCATTGTCCACTGCATACTTCATTGTCCTTTCAACTATCTTTTACCTTCAAGGATGGTCAAGACGGGGCTGCGTAAGCTGTGAGACTGGAGGGAACATGACAACAGCAGGTGTGGACAGGTGAGCGAGGTGCCTTGCAAAGTACTAAAAATGACAGCAGGCCAGGCATGGTGGCTCACACCTGTAATCCCAGCACTTTGGGAGGCTGAGGCAGGAGGATCACGAGGTCAGGAGTTTGAGACCAGCCTGAACAACATGGTAAAACCCCGTCTCTACTAAAAATACAAAAAAAAAAAAAAAATTAGCCAGGTATGGTGGCACATGCCTGTAGGTGCAGCTGCTCAGGAGGCTGAGGCGTGAGAATCGCTTGAACTCAGGAGGTGGAGGTTGTAGTGAGCCGAGACCATGCCACTGCACTCCAGACTGGGTGACAGAGTGAGACTCCGTCTCAAAAAAAAAAAAAAAAAAAAAAAAAGACAGCAGACAAGAAGGGAGTGACAAGACACAGCTCATGGAGCAGCCCCCGTCTTTCCCTGTCAACAACACCCATCTCCCCGCAATCCCCTGTTGTCTCTTGCCAGGTGACTGAGCTCCTCACTGCTTCTTGGTTGCCAATGCCCTAGCACTGCTTCTACTCAGATCCCTTCTGTTCCGTCATCTGGGCTGCTAGCAACCACAGACAGTTTCATTTTAATTTTGATGGCCCCATTTTATCATGAAAGCCACTCTTCTGTTAACCACTTCCTCTGTAATCTAAATGTCAGCTGACGCATTCCTGCCAGAAAAACTGGCTTAAAATACAAAACTCTATCTTTGCATATGTTCAAAATGCTTCCCAAAATGTGTGCTACTTCCTGAATAGTAGTAAGTGTCTTGGCTGCCTCTCCAGTCATCCTTTAGAGATTCAGATCATCTCAGGCGCCTGGCTGTATGGGTTTCTGGTCCACATGGTATCAACTCAGAAAAATTCCTCAACTGCTACGTAATCACTAAAACACAACAAAGCCTTGCTTACGGCAATTATGTATTTAGTAATCCACTTGAAGAGTTAGGATTTTGGAGGGACAGTGAGGTGCATATGGGAATAAGAAATACCATATCAAATTGAACATCAGACATCTATGTTCATTTTGTTTGTTTTTATTCTTTTGGGTTTTTAAATTTTTTAAAAAATATAAATAAGTACATAATAGGTGTACATATTTATGATGTTTTGATACAGGCATGCAATGCATAATAATCACATGGAGAACGGGGTATCCATCCCCTCAAACATTTTTCCTTTTTTTACAAACAGTTCAGTTACACACTTTTCATTATTTTAAAAGGTACAATTCTAATTGACTGTAGTCAACTCATTGTGCTATCAAATTGTAGGTCTTATTCATTCTTTCTAACTGCTTTTTGTACCCATTAATCACCTTCACCTCCCCCAAAACCCTCCACTACTCTTCTCAGGCTCTGGCAACTGTCCCCTTCTCTGTGTTCCTAAGTTCAATTGTTTTGATTTTTAGATCCCACAGATAAGTGAGAACATGCATGTTTGTCTTTTTGAGACACCTACATTCTTAAAATACTCTTCAATGACTATCACCAGAGATTTTTGCCTGTTTCGCCCCTATGTACTTCCTCAACCTTTAAAAACTAAAGTCATCTGAATGGCTACTACAAATTCATGTATCTTCCCTTACTTCCTCTCACCTCTGAATTGCCTGTCATAATTTCAAATTATTCAGTGGCTTAAGGGCTGTCATTTTGTGTTTCCAAATACCGCAGCCAAACTGTGTTACAAACTGGTGTAGATGCTGAGAAGTTACTCGATCACTCTGTGAAAGAAAGCAGGCCCCTGACTTTAAAAAGAATGGCCACTGTAAATAGGCACTCTCTCTATCCATTTCACTTTCAGACACTGCATTAGGGTGAACTACCTTTTAGGTCCTAAGACGAGAAGAAGAAACCATTGGAAGGCTTGGAGACAATAGGTGCAGTTGCAGGACTGGAGGGCAGGGGTGGTCTTGATGAGGTTTGGATCCTTTTGCTCTGCCACAAAGATAGTGAAGTCTTTATGTCTTTGAAGACTCCTTAAAATTCTTTTATGTCTAACTCCTCTGCTGTAAGTGGGATGATTCTCTTGTCACCACAAAGTTATTAAAGTCTTTATAAGGCTTTGTAGACTCCTTGAAATTCTTTTATGTCTAACTCCTTTTAAAATTTTAGAAATACGTACTTGTTGGGGATCTTTTACTCAAGCAGCTGAAGGTAAAATTTAAGTCTTCACGGAGAGAGGAAGTATTATGTATGAAAGAGCATTTAATATGCATCAAGTGAAATATTTCCTGGCATGATGACACACACACACACACCAGCACCCACACACACATACACACTTGGTACATAATGTTTTATTTTCTTCCTACAACATCCCCAAATTGTCTCCCTTTTCCATCTGAGGAAATCTCAATACCACATCTCTAATCTACCTTCCTAAAATTATGTTCCAATCACAGTTCACCCGTTTTTTCTTTTCCCAGCTCTACTTCAGATATACATGTCAGACAAAGGAGAGTGATCATTAGTCAAGAAAATTGAAAACAAAAAGAGAACATGGCAATAAAAGAGTTTAAGCCATAAAATAATCTAATTACAGATTCTATTTTTTTTTTAAGAGTTCACTACTGCATTTAAATAATTTAATATTGGCTAGGTACAGTGGCTCATGGGAGGCCGAGTCAGGCAAATCACCTGATGTCAGGAGTTCAAGACCAGCCTGACCATCATGGAGAAACCCTGTCTCTACTAAAAATACAAAATTAGCTGGGCGTGGTGGCATGTGCCTGTAATGCCAGCTACTCGGGAGGCTGAGGCAGGAGAATTGCTTGAACCCAGGAGGCAGAGGCTGCAGTGAGCCGAGATCATGCCATTGCACTCCAGCCTGGGCAAGGAAAGCAAAATTCTGTCTCAAAATACTAAATAAAATAACTTAATATTGTGGATCAAAGACTATATATGTGAGGAATTATTAAAAATAAGTAGGGGCCGGGCGCGGTGGCTCACGCCTGTAATCCCAGCACC
>PVKV010016480.1:19792-50780 GCA_004027835.1 Alouatta palliata
AACCCCGTCTCTACTAAAAATACAAAAATTAGCTGGGCATGGTGGCACGTGCCTGTAGTCCCAGCTACTCGGGAGGCTGAGGCAGGAGAACTGCTTGAACCCAGGAGGCGGAGGTTGCGGTGAGCCGAGATCGCGCCATTGCACTCCAGCCTGGGTAACAAGAGCGAAACTCCGTCTCAAAAAAAAAAAAAAAAAAAATAAGTAGGATAGAACTATGTGCTATGGAACAGATGTGTAAGTTTCATGCAAAGGTAAAGATTAAGCCTTGGTTTGAACATAAATTACTGGGGGAGCCCCACTGAACTAGGCAGGAGGCCACAATGCCAGGGTGGCCATGTGGCTTCAGGGTGTATAGATTCGGGGGTGGCCTGCACTGATTCCTAATAATTCATCCAAACTGTTGAACTGATTATAACTGTTTCTTTCCATCTAAAAAATAAAATAAAATTTATCCAGTAACAATCAGTTCTCCGTTTCTGTATCCCTTCCCTAATTGCCCAAAGAAAGGCTTCTTGCTATTCCTGGAGAACTGTTGTCACTTTTGATTCATATCCAGTTGAATATGTCTTAGATAAAGAAATTTATGGCCTGGCACAGTGGCTGACATTTGTAACCCCAGCACTTTAGGAGGCCAAGGCAAGCAGATCACTTGAGGCTGGGAGTTCTAGACCAGCCTGACCAACATGGTGAAATCCCATCTGTACTAAAAATACAAAAATAAGCTTGGCATGGTGGTGCACACCTGTATTCCCAGCTACTCAGGAGGCTGAGATAGGAGAATTGCTTGAACCCCGGGGGCAGAGGTTGCAGTGAGCCAAGATCATGCCACATGCCACTGCATTCCAGCCTGAATGACAGAGTGAGACTCCATCGCGAAAGAAAGAAAGAAGGAAACAGAGAAATCAAAGAGAATATCAGGATTTGCCAAACATCCTCCATCTTTCTCAAACGTAAACAGTTGGTAGTCTTCCTCACAGTTGTATATAGTGATGAGAATTTGTTTATAAAAATAATGTATGACATAGTCGAAATCATAGTATGATTTTTCACTTATTCAAAAAGAATTATGAGGAAATGGGTGGATGAAGGAATAAACAGTGACCACATATTGACTCATAATTGGTTGTTAGAGAAATATAAAAATCAAGTAAATAATTATTGTACTTAAATTAAAATGAAAAGTATACAATTTTCTATTCTCTCTGAAAATAATCATATTTTCTTGGTAGGTACACTGTGACTTTTAAAGCCAGTTAATAACAGAAGACTATGCCTCCATTTAGGTTCATTATCAGGTAGAACAGGTTAAAAAAAATTTCAGTATTGTGACAAGCTAATATAAATTTTCTGGAAAATAAAAACTTTTACCAATTCTTCATTGTAAAAATGTATTTGAATATTTCTAACACAAAAAAAAGTAGCCTAAACTATATAATTTTATCCAAGATATATGACTTACTTTACCTCACATTGGCATTCTGTGTAAAAGATTTTAGAACTCATGTTGCTTCTTCAAATAACCAAAGAGTTGACTTCTATTTGTTTTTTAACTTGCTCTCCGAAGCTCCTAGAATTGTAACATCAGCTCTGCTAATTGTTTTAAGCCAAATTTCATTGGAATGACTCTGATTTAAAACTAAATTATTTTTTATGGCAGAAAATGCTTGTTTACTTTCCTTTTTCTCATTCTAGCTCATCATTCACATTCTACATAATAGACTTACCATGTTTATTGGAAGCGACACAGTCAGAAAAATGTCTAGTGAATGTGATTACCACATAATTGTTGTGTATAGAAAGCTCACTTGAAAAGGACGGTTTCTAATACGTTGTGAAGTACTTGCCTCTTTTATGACTGTAACTTTGGTATTGTATTAAAAAGTGCCATTTTTTTTGATTACTGTGAATAAGACTTTAACTGATTCAAGCAATTTTAAGGGCTTTTTATATGGATTTTCGAGTTAACTTTTAAACATTTTCAACTTCAACAAGCGTATTTCTATACTTCTGCATTTTCATGCCTCATTTTTTATTTTTACTCATACTTTAGTTTTCTATCAATACTTATTTAGAATCAAATTTAAAATGAAGTTGAAGAGAAGGAGGACCCAATTTTAAATATATTCATAAAAATGTCAAGGTCAATGGGTAAATGTTTAAAATATCACATAATTCAGAGTATTACTCTCTATAATCTTTATGTCTAAAATTATATGATCCATGTAATAGCTACTGATTGAGAGTCTTGAAAAACAGGTGGAGAGATCAAGAGGTGGGACTGGTTGATAAATCAATCACCTTATTTATCAAGGGACTACAGTTCTCTACCAAAGGGTAGCAAAGCTAAATATTCACATTTGGAATGAAAAGTTCCTAGCATAAATCCTAGCCTATCTTCATTCAACAGAGATAGCTAGTAATAAGTGTTTGGTGAATGATTAAACTCATTCGATAACAAAAACATTATCTTTTTATTTCTTTATCAAAATTTTGGCTTTTTCCCCTTCTTACTTCTTCCTTTCCAACAGTGTTGCTTTCCATAAAATTAAAGCAGTAGAATTAACTCAGTTCTCAATGAGAAAAGGAAAACATACGAAGTGGGCGGTCACCACTATAGGCATAGGATAGGTAAAGTATTTACATAGCTTACAATAAATTTAAGAGTAGGCTGTTTGTTACAGTGTGAAATGGGGAAAAATGAAAACAATATGAACAACATCCATTTCGAGCCTAACAGATTGAAGAAATAACAATGTAGACATGAATACCCAGATGGCCCAATGTTAGCATTATTCTACAGATCATTTTCTGAGTCAGAGCCTTACACCTAGTCACAGGACTGTAGGTGACCACATTAAAATCTCCTGATAAAATGTACCTTCACCATGACCCAATTCTCTGAGATGACCTGAAGAAACTACTCTCATTGCAGAAGTGGGATATAGACAGGATATGCATTGGGCACAAGCTGCATATCCAGACTTGGAAGATTTTGGATAGATTTTCCTCTCGAGTCTGAAAATCTCCGCTAAATGTCAGGGAACTTCTCTATTTAAAGTTAATACTATGTAATGTCTTAGATCTTTAAATGTTATTTCAAGTGACATCTAAATGATGACTGAACAGATGATAAAAATGTAGTGCTATATGCAGGAGTGAGGGAAATGCATTTTCTTGTTTTGGGGATTTCTCTGTTTATTTTTATTATTATTATACTTTAAGTTCTGGGGTACATGTGCAGAATGCACGGATTTGTTACATAAGTATACACATGCCCTGGTGGTTTGCTGCACCCCATCAATCAGTCATCTACTTTAGTTATTTCTCCTAATGCTGTCCCTCTCTAGCCCCTACCCCCTGACAGGCCCCCATGTGTGATGTTCCCCTCCCTGTGTCCATGTGTTCTCATTGTTCAACTCCCACTTATAAGTGAGAACATGCAATATCTGGTTTTCTGTTTCTTGTGTTAGTTTGCTGCAAATGATGGTTTACAGCTTCATCCATGTCCCTGCAAAGGACATGAACTCATCCTTTGTTATGGCTGTATATGTGGCACATTTTCTTTACCCAGTCTATCTTTGGTGGGCATTTGGGTTGGTTTCAAATCTTTGCTATTGTGAACAGTGCCACAATAAACATATGTGTGCATGTGTCTTTATAGTAGAATGAGTTAGAATCCTTTGGGTATATACCCAGTAATGGGATTGCTGGGTCAAATAGTATTTCTAGTTCTAGCTCCTTGAGGAATCGCTACACTGTCTTCCACAATGGTTGAACTAATTTACACTCCCATTTCAATGGAGGAAACAGCCTGTGACGAAGCCCTGAGGCATGGAAAAACTTGATGTTTTCAAAGAACTGGAAAGCAGGCAGTATGGACGGGTAGTACTGATTTCAAGGAAAGCATGACAATTCACGTTGCTAATATAGACCATGAATTTCATGACTTAGAACCACGATAAAAATAAATGTTTCACTTGTGCTGTTATAAGATGTAGTTTTTAAAATGCAAACGTAAAAGCATGGGATGAGTGATGTAACTAACTAAAATTTAAAGACTTTGGTGTGATTAAATGAGGGATCAATTTTTAATTTATAAACAACCACCCCAGACTATGTGTGATATACATTTCCAAGTTGGGCTGTTGATACTAGACTTAATTAGGATGCGTACCTCTTCTCTTTACTAGTCATTTCCGACGTGTGTTCTATAGAATATTTATTTTAAATGTTAATTGTAGAGTTTGGAAACAATTCTGAGGCCAAATTTTACTCAGTATATGTTGAGTATAAACAAAAATTATACAATTGATATGATATGGTCACGCTTTTTTTTTTTTTGATCTTAAAATACCTTGGAATATTAGAGTTTCAGGGAAGAAAATGTGGTCATGGCTACAACAGGAAACTGTACAACAATCCATCTCCCTTGATTCTTGTTGTCTTATTATAAAACCATTTATTTGAATGTGTTTTCCATTGAAATAATTTTGAAAGTCTTGGTCTTAAAAATATTAAGTGGGCTATTTCCTTAGGCAAAGGAAACTAATTGGATGGTCTTATTTTGGATTATATTTCAAGCTGAAGTTTTATACCTGGATGTTGAAAGACCATAATCTGGTCAAAAGCAAATTAGGAATGCAAACAGTTAAAAGAAAAATGTTCCCCAACTCTTAGAAGTGCTGCTGGGATCTGAGGTCATTAATTAATTTTGGACTGGTCAACCTAGCACTGACTTCAACTATATCAAATGCCACATTAATTTGGCCTTAACTCATGGAACCAATTATTGTCTAAAATAATCACTGTAACCATAAAAGAAAAAGTAGACAATTCAAATCCTGTCTTGTCTTTCTGAAATAAAAGGGTGCATTTCAAATAACGTTTTGTTTTGAAATTGTGTAACATAAGAAGTTGCAAAAATTGTGTTTCCGGGTACCCTTCACCTAGTTTTCCCCAGTGATAATATGTAAATATAATATATTGTCAAAACCATAATCTGATGGTGTTACAATATTATTTACTCAGATAAAGACTCCCTTTGGATTTTACAAACTTTTACATACAACTTTTATTATTTTTTATTTTTATTTATTTTTATTTTTTATTGCATTTTTTAAGGAAAGATTTTACTGAGGGAGTTTTCAAAGAAGAGAGCTGCCGTAAGCAAGCTAATTAGACATCCACTGCTAACAATCTTGACCTCAATTAGGTGAAGGATTCCTAATTAAATCGTTACAGGCTTTTGTGTTAAATGGTAATTGACTGCCTAGAAGTTCCTCACAATTATATCATATTAACAAGAATGTATTTGCATTTTTAATGCTTTATTGATTTCCAATTCATTACAGGGCTGTTAGTGTTCTTTTACCATGTCATTGGAAGCTTTGCAAATTGTTCTTTAAGGTTCACAAGCTTAGGGAACAGGTTAAAAAAACAACAAAGTTAGTGACCCACTCAAGTGTTTTTGCAGACTGCTGCATTTTAGCTACTCTGTCCCATAATTGTCACCACCTATTTAAATATATAACAGCAGACAGGAAAACAGGAGACTTAGAAAAATGGAGTCTAGACCACTCTCCACTTCTTTCTTTAAAATGCTATCATTTAAATGCCTGGTTTCTTTGATTTTCAAGGGCCACTGTGAGTCATCTTGGCTAATTTTGTGGCACCCACAGAATCCTTAGACTTCAATATGCTTGATATTTATTTATTTAACATGAATTTAGGCCCCAAATATTATTTCATTCATTAATTTATTTGAAATATTTAATGAGATCTGTTAACAATAGTTATTGTCTCCTGTACTGGGGTTTCTCTACTCACTGAATAAAACTGTTACATTGTGGTAAAATCTAAATGTTTCTTCCACTTATGTCCATTTATTTTATAATCCATCATGAGCTGGCATTAATTTTTTGAACTTCAGATTTAACTGGTAATTTTATTAATTAATTAATTTAATTTCAAGTTCTAGAATACATGTGCAGGACATGCAGGTTGGTTACATAGGTGAACGTGTGCCATGATGGTTTGCAAGCTATCAATCAATCACCTAGGTACTAAGCCCCACATGCATTAGCTATTCATCTTTAAATGATGGAATTAACTTTAGAAAATCTAGATGAATTTCAATACATTGGAAAGAAAATATGCGTGATTCACTGTCTCAAATTCAGACTATGTTCTCTGGGAGTAGTCAGTAGTATATTTTCATTTTTTAATATAAAAAGTAGTCTCAAAAAATATTTTGTCAATACTATCTCCTCCTAAAAATAATCCACCATACCCCAAGTCTACCATCTGATCTCCTGTTGTGTTACACATTACTTCCAGAGTCAAAGTTTCTTCAACTTGATTGTAGGAAGGCTGTTTTCACAGATCATGCATTCAAGTGATGTCTTGAGCATTATTTGATTCACATGACCCATCCATATATTATACTCATCATCTAAGTCTATAGAGCTCACTACTATAGATCAGATTTCTATACACTAGAATCTATGAACAGATGGAAATAAAACAGTCTTTTAAATATTTTTCTATTAATGTCTCCTAAGTATTTTCTAGATGATGAAGTCTATAATAAAAAGAATTATTAGAAATTTATTTAGAATAATATCTTTATAAATATGGCAGGAGGAAAATATTTATCTGAAATCAGCAATTATTCTTACCAAACATTTCATTTAATTGAACAGACTTTAAGAAGGAAATGCAGAGATAAATACTAATTTTTCTTTTCAGCCATAAAATATCAAGATAGAAATGATGTAAAAGCTAACTTAAAAGTTTGCTGCAGATTATGTATTTCAGGTGTCTAGTATTATTTTGGAGAATATACTTTTTCAGGTATAATTAAAAGTGCACAGTTATTCAGATATAATTAGAAGTATAATAAAACAAACCAGCATATGTAAGTTCTCCAGATGCATATCATGGCAATGTGATCTAGAGAATCCAGCTGATGGATAGATAGGCTGGTCTTATTTATTTTCTTCTTTGGAAGAACAGAGCAGACTGTGCCTGGCTAAAGAAATATTATTTACATTTTCACATATTTTCTTTCTCTCTTTCATAGTACTAGATTCCCTAATATTCCTCTACCAATTCAAATCCTTACAAAGTACTTTAAAATATTTGATAGTTATAGTATACCATTAATCTACAAAAATACATCAACATGCCTATTAATACATTCGTGTTTCTCTTGTTTGGTCTTTGTGATCACTTATAAATAAAAGTTCATCATAAAATTATTGCCAAACTATACATTCATTTATGTTAGAAATAGTTGATTTCATTCACCTCATGGTCTTGGTCATGAAGTGGAAAGATGGAAATATTGCCTGTATAACACAGCTGAACTCATAATGGAGTCATAATGTAGATGTTAGTTATTTTACCATAATAACATACATTTATATGTATTTTCACATTATTCTGTAAGAACTTAACTTGGGTTAGCCTAACTCACTCCATCTTAGCTGCAAAACCTGACAAGCTCTCTCTAGCCTCTCCTCCCTGTGGCAGCCCCTCAGGTGCATTACTGGGTCACGCTGCACTCAAAGCTTTGAAACGTTGAGAGTGGTTCATACTGTTCACTGTACCTGTAACCGTGTGACCGCATCCTGCTTGGCAAGTCTACCTGCTATTGTGAACACCTTCCTTGGTAATTGGTTGTATGGAAAGCTCCCCCTGCTCCCCCTCCTTGATGATTGTATGGAAATTACCCTTAGCAGCCAACAGTCCTGGGAACCTCCTGCCCCCTGGTGACTAGCTTCCTTGTCTAACTTGCTTGTTCTGCTTCTGTAAAATTCTGCTTCATCTAGGTACTCCCTCCCCTACCTAAATCAAGGTATAAAGGAAAATCAAGCCCCTTCCTTGGGGCTGAGAGAACTTTGAGCATTAGCCATCTCTCGGTCACCAGCTAATAAAAGGACTCTTAATTTGGAACTCAGAGTTTCCTTCTAACTCGCTCAATTATTACAATTATACACTTTTCCATTTTTTCCCAATATATGATTGTACAGTTAATACTGTACAATGATAAGTTTCACATAATAATTTTCAATTGAGTGATTTTTATCATCAAATAGAGAAGGCTTTATTTATCGGCCTGGTCATATCGATTCATTTGGCCTGGCCTTGTCTTTTTATTTGTTTTGCAGCCTGGAGGGCCCAGGAACTATTTGTATAATTCTTGTTCTTAAATATAATCACATCCTAAACCACAGGTAGTGTAGCCTTCCCCAGAGGCAAATCCTGGACCCTCCCACAGTTTGTATTCTGTTCAACATCTCCCTCTTGTTTTTCACCACTCCAAACCTCCATGCTAAATCTTCAGAATCTCTTCGAATTTATTATCACAATGAATACTATTTTCACCTGAGTCAAATCTTCTGTTTTCATTTTTCAGCTCATCCATTTAGTTTCTACTTTCTGATATATATTTCAAATATGTTTTTTACTTCTAAGAAGTTCAGTTTTTACCAAATACATCTTACTTTTTAAGAAAATGGTGATTTTCCTAGAGCTTAGAATATATGTTTATAACTATCTAAGAACACTTTCAAATAATGATATACTTCTTCATGGCTTGTGGAGATAACATACAAAAGATTATTCTCAATTCTTCCCTCCCGTCCCCTATAACATTGTTGTCATTCATTTCACTTATCCATATTAATCTATGAGAACAGTTAAGAATAAGATAATATTTTATACTACCTTCATGAATTCTTTCTCCAGTGCTCTTCTTTTCTTCATGTGGGTTTGAGTTTTTTCCTCCTGAAAAATTTCTTTTAACATTATTTTGCAGGGTAGTGCTGCTGGCAATGCATGCTCTTCATTTTAGTTTGTCTGAAAAAGTCTTTATTTCTCATTCAATCTTGAAGGATAATTTTGTTAGATATAAAATTCTAGGTTGGTGTATTTTGTTGTTGCTTTTCCTTTGAACGCTAAACATACTAAACTCTATTTTCTTGTTGCTTGCATGGTTTCTGATGAAAAGTACACTGTCATTCTTGTCCTTGTTCTGCTGGAAGTAAGGCAGTTTCTTCCTGACCATAGCTTCTTCTAGGATTTAATTTTTGTCTTGTGGTTTGCTGCAGTATGAATGTGATATACCTAGGTTTGTATTTTTGGTATTTATCTAGCTCAGTGTTCTCTGAGCTTCCTGGATCTTGGTTTAGTGTCTAATTCAATTTGGAAATGTCACAGCTATTGTTACATCAAGTATTTCTTCTGTTCTAGCCTCTATTTCTGCTTCTGATGTTCCAATCACTCATCTATTACCCTTTTTGAAACTGTCCCACAGTTCTTGGATATTCTGTTATAAGCATTTCTTCCCCATTATTCCTCCTTTCACTTATTAGTTTAATATGTTTATATTGACAAATCTTCAAGCTCATTGATTCTTTTCTTGGCCATGCCTAGTCAAGTGAGGAGGCCATCAAAGGCATTGTTATTTTCCCTTACAGTGTTTTATATTCTAGTATTTCCCTTTGATTCCTTCTTAGAATTTCCATCTCTCTGTTTACATTTTTCATCTATCCTTGCATGTTGTATATTTTTCCATCAAAGTCCGATTTATAGTTCCAGAGGCTTCTGTCCCAGGTAACCTGGTCTGGTTGTAATTCTCTGTATTTGCTTTTGTCTTGAGATTTTGAGGTGACTTTATCCTGCTCCCTCAGTTCTCTTAAGAGTACAGTTCAATTTTTTCATATTTTTTCTTGTCAGATATAGGTGAGGGGGAGGAAGGCAGCAAACCACATTGCCATGTATGTACCTATGCAACAGTCTTGCATGTTCTTCACATATACTCCAAAACCTAAAACACAATAAAATATATATTAAAAAAAAGAAGTAACAATTTCTGAGCTTTTTACATGTTAGATTTGTAATCATAATCTACTCTGCTTTATCTTCCCGATAATATTCTGTTCTTTTCTCAGGTTTTGATCTACTCTTTAACATTTATAAATATTTTGCTTCCAGTAATTTCATAATCTTTAGTTGTTAGGTTCTGATTCTGTTGGTAGGTTTTCTGGAAACTCTTACTAATGTGTCTTTTTTTCTCGAGTGTCTCATAATTCTGAATTATAAACCCATTCTTGGTGAGTCTATCTTGAAAACTCGACATCTTGGATTGATGAAGTATCTCTTCTTTTGCAAATATGTTATTGCCTTTGCAGGTGCAATATCAACGGTAGACAACTTTAAATTTATCAGTCTGTGTTTTTCCTAATTATGATAGTGTTGTGAATTCAAACTTGTAAAATATATGAGAACATGCCTGTGCTTATAAATATTTAGGAGATTTCTTTTTCTATCTATAGCACAATGTGAAACATGCAAATTATCTTGTTTGCTCCTAAAATGCAAAAGGGTCTTATTAAAAATATCTACTTGGATGTCCTCAAGCATTGCAAATTCAACATGGCTACATGTGAACTCTTTATCTTTTCTGTAAAGCCAACTTTTAGTATAGTGTTTAAGGTGTCAGGGATTATCAGTGCTACAATATTTCAGAGAAGAAAGGTACAATGTTTAGGAAAAAAATTATTGAGGTTATGGGACTAAAGTTTTAAGGCAAGGGCAGGGCTATGGGGATCTAAGTGAGAAATGATATACCATAGAGTAGGCTGATGGATACCAGTGAAACCTTCCTGGTGGAATCACAAATGGTGTGTTCGGACCAGCGTGAGCTCAACTCTAAAAGAGAACATAAAAATGAACAGTGCAAGGCACATTTTTAAAAATAGGCAGAAGCCCATTGTGTGGGAACATAAATGACTTAGAATTATGGGCTTTATTTTATAGGTAAACATATCAATCAAGTAACCTATACAAATCAGGGTTTAAGGAAATATGGATTATTTCATTAAATTTGATTAGAAAGGGCAATTCACTGAAGTATAGAATAGAGGCCAGTGTGGACTCACTGTAATAATTTAGTAACGTATATTATGGTGAGAACCTCAACAAACACCATCTAGTTACAATAAATCAACATAGCCAAGAGTTAGTTAATTAAACAGAGTGTTTGTTATACTCATTTAACACTATAGATTTTAAATCATCTAAAGGGATTCTAATCAGGCCCTGTATTACCCTTATAAGACACTTCTTGAAAAAGAAAGACTTAAAAATTAATTACCACTACATATTTTTTGAATTTCTTCATGGCACAGAGTCAGGATTTTATTTCAGAATCCTATGAATGTAATTTCTGGGTCATGAGTTTCAATGGTGTTAGTTATTTGTTATGTTTAAATGCTTTCAACAATGGAGAAAACTGGGTTTTCTTAAAAAATAATTACTAACCCTGGATTCCCTCTCCTAATCCACTTACCCCAAACCTGCACCTCTCCCTGGCACTTTCTTGGAATATCTCCAGCTAAAATTCAGGAGCTCATCTTGCCACCCTTCTCTTTCACAGATCCCATTGCTTCATCCTGCGGATTCTGAAAGCTCTTTCTTCAAAACACGTCCAGAATCCAAACATCGGTCTCCTGCATGTTTGTCAGAACCTGCTAACTAAGGTACGTGCTTCTACCTCTTCCATAAAACAGTGTGTATTCCATGGAGCAACCAGAGTGAGTTTTTATTATTTATTCAGAACACATCATTTTATTTACTGAGTCAGACCACATCACACCCTGCTCATAGCTCTCTGATGATTTCTCATCTCACTCAGAATAAAATTCAGAGTTCTAAAGCAACATGCCTGCAAGATCCTATGTGATGTGGCCAGAAAGCAGAATGTCTTGCACCTTTAGGTCATTTAAGTCTCTTCGGTGTCACTTTGTCAGAGAGACTGTCTCTTACCAGAGGGTATGAAACCATATCACACCCTGCTGTTGTTCTGTTCCCAGCTCTGTTTTAATGTGCTTTATTTTTATCTGACATTCTAATCATAATAGTATTTCTACACATTTCTGGTGTTAGTTATCAATTAACAGTCTGTCTCCACAGAGCTTGCTGTTATTTCTAAAGCAGCCAGATCATTGCCAGGAACAAAGTAGGTGCTTTCTTAGTACTTTTTTGTTCATCCAGAAATATTTATTTCACAGTGTTTAAAGCTCAGGATAAAATGCTGAGCCAAATTTACATGTGTTCAATACATTATTAAACACTTAACAGTAAAATGTGCATTGATTTTGTAAAGAGGAGGCATGTACATAGGGCCTCTGATCTGCTCTGGGGAATTGTGAGGCACTTTTGAGAAGACTTGACATCTGTACCGATGTGGGTGTGTGAAAGACAGGGGCATTTCAGGCTGTAGGATCACCTTGTGCTAAGCCCCTCTGGCAGGAACCAGCAAGGCCCGGTCACGTAACTAAGAGAAGCCCAATGTGTCTGTTGAGCACAGATAGGTGTCAGACTATGAGAGCAAACCTGAAACTGTGGCTAAAACATGAAAGGCTGTACATGCCTTGATGAAAAGTATTCTTTATCCCTTCAGCACTTGAGCAGTTAGTCCAGTTTTAAATTAGGTGATCAGGTTTCTATCATAAAACGATAATTATGCTTCCATTGTGGGAAATTCAGAGACTTTGAAGTAATTCAGAAGGTGGTAATATGAACTAGTGATTAATTACAGCTATAGAGCTGTGCATAGTCTCCTAGAGATGTTTGGAAGTCAAATTTGGCATGGCTTGGTGACTGAGTAGACATGGGGGAAACAGGAAGATGTCGAGAACATATTCTAGATTAATGGCTTGCTCAGATCTAAGGGAAATGGTGTTTATTCCCTGATTTGAGAGGGAAAGGAGGTGAGAATATAGAAATTTAGATGAACACATTTTTCTGTGGCATTGGCAGTGATATATAGACACTGTATTATTGCTCCTAAGGAAACCTTGACCTCCAAATTATGAAAACTACACTGGTAAAAAAGTTACTCATTTTAAGATGATTCTCATATGTGTGAAGGCACAAAGGCACCTTAAGTATGGCATCGTCCTGAACTGTTCTAGCAAATAACTTTGTGTCTCTTTGACCTTTATTTTCCCTTTGTTGTGCTGCTAAGGCATGATTTACTTACTCCTTGTTTGCAGGGCAAGGTGGAAGAATCTGAACCTAAAGAATATTTTTAAAAGTAATTCTTGTCTCTAAACAATTTGAAGTTTGAAATATGCAATAAATAATACATAAACAATAAAGCAGTATATCTTCTAGGAACAGTTCTCTGTAAGAAACAAGTCTCAGGGATTATTTTCATTGCCAATAACTGGAATCTTAAATCAGAGACAAACTATTAGTCATTGAAATATTAATGTAAGTTGAAAAATTGGAGATGATTCTTTTAATTTTAGTAGTGGCTACCTCTGTGTTTTTAAGTAAATGAGGAAAAGAAACTGAGCAGAACGTTTTATTGAATTAAAAAATTGGTAGTTAAGTGTATTTGACTGTAATAATTTGGTGTTACTTTTAATCATAAAACTATATAGCAGTATGGGAACAGTTCAGGTTTGAAATATAAAATATTAATATTGAAGGAAACAAAATTTGACCACATTCAGGAGGAGATAAATAAAAATAATATAGAACCGTGTATCTAGCCATTTTACATTAGTACAAAGTATTTTCTGACTTAGGAAACCATTTAAATTCTCACATGAAAGAAAAATCACAAGCAGCTTCCTCTGAAGTAGATCTGACTTGAACTATAATACCTAGAACTGAAAAACACATTGAAAAGGAATCTTACTTTTTGTGATTTGAAGGAAGTCACCTCACTGTTATTGAGCATGATTGGGTAATTAGAATGAAGTGGAATTCTATAAGGAGGAATTATTTAAAAATAGATTGGTTACCCTTGAACAGATACGAATAAATGATAATAAACTTAAATAAAACATGAGATGATCATCTTCGTGTTTGTATAACATTTATCTTGATATTCTGAAGACAATACATAAAGCATGATTATTAGAAAAATATGGAGTAATCATTTCATTATTAAACACAATATGTTTATAAGAAACATCTTACTAATTTCCAGAGTTGGGCTCTTATGAATAAAGACTCTGTGAACGCTGTATGTATATCTTTGTGTAGACACGTTTTCATTTCCCATGAGTAAACATCTAGAAGTTGAATTTTTGGATTATAGAAAAGATGCATGCCTAAGTCTTTAAGAAATTTTGAAACTGTTTTCCTGAATGACTTTACAATTTTCCCTCCTGTCCAGCAATTCAGAGCAGTTCCAGTTGCAGCATATACTCACCATTTTTGGTATTATCCTGTGGAGTAGTATTTTACTGTAGTATTAATTTGCATATCCCTCAGGACTAATGAGGTAAAGCATATTTTCATATGCTTAAGTGCAGTTTGTATATTCCATTTTGTAAATTGTGTATTCAAACATTTTGTCAATTTTTTTCTTTAAAATAAACTTTTTAAAAAAAGACTTTCAGATTTACCAAAACTTATGAACAGAGTAGAGCACGTTCCCATAATCCTTTCTTCTAGCTTCCTCTACTATTAATAGTTTCTGTTAGTATGGTACATTTATAAAGTTTACTGAACAATATTGATAGATGCTTCACTATTAAAGTCCATACTTTATTTCAATTTTTTTTTTTTACTTTTTTGCCTTTTGTACTTATTCTGTCACAGGATCCCACTCACAATATCACATATTTAGTCGTTGTGCCTCCTTATGCTACGCTGGACCACGAAGCTTTCTCAGACTTTCCTTGTTTTGGATGACCTTGACATTTCTGAGTAGTACTAGCCAGGGGTTTCTTTCAGTGGCACTCCACTGGAATTTCACTACTATGTTTCTTAAAATTAGCCTGGAATTATAGGTTTTGGGGAGGAAGAACACAAGGTTAAAGTGTCATTTCTATTTTCTATCACATCATGTAAAGGGTACACAAATCAACGTGACTTATCACTACTGATGTTAAACTTGACCATCTGGCTTAGGTAGTCTTTGTTAGGTTTCTTCACTGCAAAGTTACTCAAGTTTTGTTCCCTTTCTGTACTATGGTTTTTGAAAGGAAGTTAGCATGTGTAGCCCACACTTAAGGAAAGGAAGTACTGCTTCACTTCCTTGGGGTCAGAGTATCTGCATAAAATATTTGGAATTCTTCTACAGGGCAGATCTGTCTCCTCTCCCATTCATCTACTGAGTGATTTATTAGTATCAGTATTAACTGATGCATACTTATTTTATACCTTATGTTATAATCCAATACTACTTTATTTTATTGTTCAAATAATCTCATTTTTGGTCATTGGGAACACTTTCATTCACTTCATTCCTGTGTCCCTTTGACATACTTTCTCAACATAGGTGGTGGTGGTGTTTTTTTTTTTTTTTTTTTTTTTTTTTTTTTTTTTTTTTTTTTTTTTTTTTTTTTTTTTTTTCTCTTGCACTTCTTTATTTTCTGGAGTTACACAATGCACCAGGCTCAACTTATAAGATTTCTGTCCTGTTCTATAATTAGTATTTCTCCATAGATCCTTGAATCCTTTCGTTGGCGAATGGTATTAGAAACCAAGATGGGTACAGTACTTGGTACTCTGGTATCTTTGCATGTAGAACCTCTAAGCTAACAGTGGGAAAATATGTATATGTATAATAAGCCATGTATATATACATATCTATACATATTTCTCTGTGTGTCTGATATAGTTTGGGTATTTGTCCCTGCCCAAATATCATGTTGAAATGTAATCCCCAGTGTTGAAGGTGGGAAGTGGCAGGAGGTGTTTGGGTCATGAGGGCGGATGTCTCATGGCTTGGGGTTGTCCTTGTGATAGTGCATGAGTTCTCTCAAGACTGGGTTAAGTGTGTGGCACCTCTCCCCCACACACTCTCTCTCTTGCCCCTGCTTTTGCCATGTGACATGTGAGGTCCCTCTTTTCCTTTCATTGTAAGTAAAAGCTTCCTGAGGCCTCCCTAGAAGCAGATGTTAGCACTATGCTTCCTGTACACCCTACAGAACTATAAGCCAATTAAATTCCTTTTATTATAAATTACCCTGTCTTAGGCGTTTCTTTATAGAAATGCAAAAACAGCCTAACACACTATCCACCTGTATTGATATTAAACTAAGCAGGAGTCCATACTCATGTCTCCTATTCTAATCTGCTACCATACAGTTCATTCTAGCCGCCTCCTCTTGATTTATGAAACCTCTCAAACAGTGAGAAAACTGGTTCTAATCATCTAGTCATTTATTTACTTAATTATTCTATTCCAGTATACATGTATGATGGCTTCAGAACTCTTAACCCAAACTTCCTTGAGAAGCAGTTTTACCAATCAGAGTACAGTGTTTATATACAGTTTCTTTTGCCTTTAGTGTTCAGGGACTATTATTTTGTATATCTTAGACCTGCTATGATATTCTGTATGTCTCTTACGATGTGTTTTGGATTTTCTATCACCTTCCTTTCTGTGATTCAATCTATTCTGTCTCTGATACTTGATGTTATAATCGCTTCATTTCTGTCATGCATGATCTATTATTTACTGAATTCTTAATTGAACTCAACTTTATTTCATTCTTCAATTCCATAACTTTTATTTAATTTACTTCTTTTGCAGTTCCCTCATAATGTTTTTTTCTCTCTGTTGTTGTATATATTACCATAATTTTTAGTTTTTTCTTTTACAACTACAAAATTTAAATTACTTGAGAGGTTGTTTCCCTTGTATTTTTTGCTTATGGTCATATTGTTCTTTTTGAAAAACCCATTACATTTTATGGAATATTATACATTTTTTAGTGTCTAGGTCCTTTTTCGTTTTTCCAGAGTGATATAATTTTTTTTTTCTGATAGGTAGATATAGTACAGGCACATCACCTTGATCTAAGCTGTCTTAGTGACAGTTTGTAATCTGGTTTTCTCTTTGTCTTAGGGGCCACAAGTCTTTGGGATCTTAGGTAAAATCTGTGCTGATCACAAGGGTTGTTTTCCTCTGGAGTATCCAAAAGTTTATACTCCTTCCCCCTCATCTCTTCCAGTTTCTGCTCAGCCCTTTGGACTCTTGGTTGCAGCATTTGAGGTTCTTCTCTCAATACCTAATGTGATACCTGCACAGCTTAGTATTAGCAAAAGTCTTCCAGGGGAAATTATATTCAGATCAGATCATTCCTCATTTCTAGGCCTTGTTCCTTTCAGTTTTGATCACAAAGCAGTTCAGAGTTACTTTTTTCTCTGCACCCCATGACAGTGCAGCAAGTTCCAGGCCGCTGGTTTCTGCCAGACCACATACCCTGGCCTAAGAATTAGAAAAGAACATGAGGTGAAATCCTGAGATCAATGCAACATTCATCTCCGCATACTTCCTTTCTCACAAGCTCTTGGCCACCAGGATTCTAGCTGTCTTCCCTGGTCTCCAGTGCCTTAAACAGTCATTTTACTTATTATTTCCATCTTCACCATATTCCCCGAAAAATGTTTAGTCTGATACAAGCTTCCTGGTCACAGATGTGAAAGTCAGTCTTACTAATTTCAGAGTTCAGATGGAAATTCCTTGTCCTTTTTTATGAGAGATTCCCAAGTGAAGCAAAGCGTTAGTTTTAGAAACAATCATTATTAGCATTAACTGATAGGAAAAAACTAACGTTTTATGAAATAGCTTCAAAAAATATATAAATCTGAAATTTGCTTTAATCCCTATCAAAATGGTAAAAAGAACTCTAAATTTTTAATTAGCATCTAAATGAATAATTAACAAGTAAAGCCTGTGATTTCTAATACCTGTTTTTCTTCTGGTGGGAAAAGGCTCAAGTCTGTAGTCTGTATTCAACAAGAAAAATAGATTTATATATGTGGAAAAAGAATTTTCAGGTAAAATTTTGTTAAAAGAGGAGCTTGGAAACATAGATGCCTAGGAGAAATAATTTTTCCTGTTAAGTTTTAAGTTAATGGGGAAGAGGTTTTTCACACTAATTTGGTAAGGTAGTATAATCCATGTAATCTGTCTTTATCAAATTACTGCTTGATATTTGACAATAGATTTTGAAATCTATGTGATTGTCAAACCTCACAACAATGATCACTTTCCAGATATTTTAAATATTTTAAAAAATCTGTCACAACAGGATTTATGTCAATCATAAAATTCATAGAAATGACTTTTTCTAACTGTGGCCTCTAACTTTAACATACTTTTATACAAAGCAGAATTAGATCAAAGCATGTATTAAATACCTGTTTTATGCATAGCTTTTTTTCTAGGTAAATAGGGACCTTACAATTTGGCTGGGGAGATGAGAGTATTGCATTTTAAAAGACGGCAGGTGTGCGGACCAGACATTAATAAACTTGGAGTATAGTTTCAATGCTGCTCTGTGTTGACTGTATGATAGTGTAACCATTGCTATTTCTGGGTTACTTTCTGTTAGATAAGGTGGTTAGATTACAAAATTAGCAAGACTCCTGCAAGTGCTGACATTTTGTTGTGCAATGGTAATGCAGCAAAAAATTAAAAGCTAAAGTACTGAATTTGAACTTAAACTGGGGAATCAGAGAATAGAATGATGTTTGCTTCAACAACAGGGGAGGAAATGGTGAAAGACATTTGACCAAGGATTTCAGGTGACTGCAAAATATTTAGTGCTTGGATTTATAACTGAGACTAACTTTTATCCAGTAAGCCCATTTTAGCTGGTAATCACCTTTTTTTATTTTTTGTAACAACAGTGATGCTAATCTGAGCCACTTTCAATCAAATTGATTAATATTTCCATTAAATGGCTTACTATTAGGCTCAGGTATTGTAGAAATGTAAAGTGTTTCATTGAAGACTAAAACAAAGGTATTTTAACCCACAATTATTTTCTAGAGTAAAAGTTCTAGTATTTTCATGATATCTGATATTTTAGAAATATTTAGTATTTTCCTTTCTAATGAACAGTTTCTAGTGCCTGTATCGATCACTGCTAGCTGGAAAATATGATGCTTTATTTTCAATGAGTCGCAGATGTGGAAGAGTTCTGGTTAAGCGTTCTACTTGATTTACTGTGGCTGGCCCCAACAATTGTGTGAATCTCTACTTGCAATCAGGTAGCAGCATGTAGAAGGAGTTACCAAGTTTGGCAAATAATGTTTGCTACCAACAGCTGCTCATCATTTACTTTGACAGATTCAGCTCATGATTAGAGACTATAGCAACATTCCCCATTGTGTTGAGCTGTGAATTCATAAAAATAGCTGCCCTTGGTAAAAATTTTAAGTGTGGAATAGCCATCTACTTTCAGACCTGGGGGAAAATGAACATGTATAGTGATGTTAATAAAAGAAACAGATAGATTTTGTGAGTTTAGATCCCCATATTTCTACAGAACGGAGGGATTCATATGGTTGAAGAAAGACGTGAGATTTTGTTTTTTTCCCTTTGCTTTCCTACAAGTAAAATGTCCCAATAATTGAATAACAGGTTTTGTCTACGCTAAGGCCATTTCAGTATCACGTGGATAGTAGCTGAAACTCAGATACTAAACATTTTTTTGTAATCAGTAAGAGTCTTCTCTTGGTTACTGTTGAATTATTTTTAAAGAATTTTTCACCAGTTGTAACTATATTACAGCCGTAGTATGTATTTTTATTTTTTACTCTTTGTGCTAGGTTAGTCGTTGTTGATTGAAGGGTATAATATCATCTAGGTAGTGGGGAAAAAAGCAAGTGACAGAAAGAAGAAAGCACAATGTTAATCAAATCTTAAATATCAAACCTGATTCTGTTGATAGAAAGGAATAGAAAGATCTCTCTGTGGGAAATCATAAAACCCAGAATCATGGCTTTTCTATCAATACAATGTGAAAACTTCAACAATTCATGTTGTTTCAGAGTTTCAGACTGTAGATAAACGAGTAAATGGAAAGGATCATCTGCAAGATTTCTTCCAAACATTAATGGTTGATATTGATGTTAGCAAAAACACTACTGTCAGGGCAGAATCTTCAGATAAGAGACTCATACACTAAGTATGGTAAATGCATCTGATAGCAATAACTTAAGTATACCCTGAGAATGACCCTGTAGGGCAGATGCATCTAAACATATGCTCCGAGCTAGGGAATCCAGGAGTGGCCAGCCCCAAGATTCATTCCTTGGCTATGAGGAACATCTGAGTCCCTAGGCCCTCCCTTAGAATACAGGGCCATACCGGGGTTGGAGGCGCTGAGTTATGGGTTGAAATGAAGGTTGCCAGGTGGAGGCTGTGATGGGGAGGCGGGGCTATATGAAAGGCTATATAAACCCCCTGCCTTTCGTCAGTAGTTGCGGCTTTTCTGCTCCACCTGCCTCTACTTTATTCTCTTTCTTTTCTAGGCCTCTTGTAAAACTCCCTTTGTTGTTAGTTCTGGTTCTCTTTTTTAGTTTCTTGAACCTAGTACCATCCACAGTGGACTTGATAGGAATTTAGCTCTACCACCTCTCGTAAAAGAAAGAAATAGAAAAAGCAAAACACCAAGAAGATGGCTAGATGTTAACATAAGATCCTGAAAAGAATGAGGTTTGTCAGTAGGTATATACCAGAAATAATAGGATATCTGAATGTTAAACTTTGGTTTTCATAATACAAATGAAGCTTGAGGCTCACATGAATAAAGTGACCAGGGTAAAAGGGAGTGTGAAGATTGCCTGATTAAAATTGAGAATGGCCAACCCCCAGGAAAGATGCAGTTTCTCATGCGTTAGGTGCCCGGCCTCCCCGAGCCTTGTTCTTCTACCGTTATCACATTTTTAATGTTAAAGGTTCTTGCTCTTTTTTTCTGTGGGAAATTAGATGTCCGTCTCTAATCAATCAAATACTTAGGGCACATACAGGCCCTATTCTAGACAAGGAATAGTGTTCAAGATGATGGAACACTGTTTACCATGAGAAGCACCATAAACAAAAATTGCATAAAAACATTTAATCTATCCATAAAACTCCAGGTTTCTATCAGATTGAGGCAGGAAAATAGGGTCTGAAGGTAGGGAACTTAAGGCCAATTAGTGCTAACATTCTAAAGCTGTATCAAAAGGAAAACACCTCGGTCTCCAGGCAGGGGACCTAACGCCAATTAACACTAAAACGAAACCAAAGGAAAATCCCCGTCCCCAGTGACCCTCACCTGCTCAAATAGCAAAAAATCAAAGGTACTGTCTCTAAACTTGCCCACTTCCACCATGTGTCAGATAGAAAGTGACCTGGATTAGCCACGGGCTGTGCATAGGCCGTCTCTGCCTCTGCATAGGGCCCCAGTTTATCTCATTGTCTTGTGAGCCACAGAACAAATCCTTCATCCAGAAAAGGGGTAGCCAACAGGGGCCTCAAAAGGAGTGCTTATAAATCCAGAAAACTTTGTAACCAGGCTCTTGAGCGGCTCGCTGGTCCACCCTGACTCCTTGGAGGGGGCTCTCGCTTTCATCAACGCTTTGGCTGCTTGCTTCCCGTGTTTCATTTTTTTTGTTGTTAGTGCGTTTTCACTTTTGGAGATGCAGTTACATTCTGTGGTCCAGGCTGCAGTGCAGTGGTACAATCTCAATTGACTGCAACCTCTGCCTCCCTGGTTCAAGCAATTTTCCTGCTTCAGCTCCCCAAGTAGCTGGGACTCTAGTCATGTGTTATTACCTTCTTTGCTCAAAACACCAAGGACCTGGACAACTGACTCAAGGCCTTTTTCCCATAACGGAATGAGGAGTGACCTTACTAGCTTAACTATATGCTAATATTGACATGATTTAAATACCTTTAAATAGATGTTTGAAACAAGGCAAGTCTTTTCTGCTTAAAACTAGGAAAAATTATCGTTAACTCTGTAGTGAGTGGGTACAGAATGGAATTAATCTGTTTGAAAATGAATCTAAGAAACATTGACTTGTTATCAGTGCGACTATTTTTGTTTCAAAGATACCTATTTAACTATTTTATAGTTATATGCTTTTTAGTGTTTATAGAGATAAGATGCCCCCAAAGAAATCATTTCTTTAATATGCTGTTGTATAACATATAAATACCTGTGGGTAACAGTGAAAACACTAGGATAGTTTTGAAGCTTTACATCCAGGGTTTGCTCCCACATCATTAGATTAAATTGGTATTTTTACCTAATTTTGGGAGATGTCAACTTTTGTAATACTTGGGTAATGGCTCTGATTGAAGAGGAAACAAAAAACTGAGCGCATTTTCTTTATTCCTCTGGCAACAGACGTGTACTATGGATCATTTTAGGACTAACGGCTTCACACAGAACCAAATGAAAGACTGCTTAGGGAAAAGGTATTGAGATGCTCAAACAATTGAAGTCACTTGGTAAATGCAAGCAAACAACAAAACACTGATACTTGGTAAACAAGCAGGCAGCACTATGACATTGATAAAGATTAAGCTTTAAGGCTAAAGAACTACATTTGTAATTCTAAAATACTAAAGTGTGTGAAATTACAACTCAAATTGGATTGCTGTTAGGAAAGTTAAAAGATGAGAGTAAAATCTTTGAAATCTCTCAGTTGGCAAGTGATTGAGAAGCTGAAATTAAACCAGATGCCGTCAATTTGATCTTTGCATCTCCCTGACAAAGCCTATCAGCTGTGATTGACCAATATCAGAATGTGCATCTATGACTTGAGTTTTCACTCAGATGTGCTGAATTTACCTTCAGCATATTTTACTCTCGCGGAAGCTTCTCAAATTAAGATAACAGTTTAAGTGACATTTTCCTTTCTTTTGTTTCGGGGTTTTTTTCTTCTAACTTTTGTTAGTTTCAGGCGGTATGTTAGATACAGGTTGTTACATGGATAGCGTGTCGCTGGAGTTTGGGGTACAAACTACTGTCACCCAGGTAAGAAGCATAGTATTTGATAGCTTTTTAATCCTCACCCTCCCACCCTCCACTCTGAAGTAACCCCCAGTGATTATTTTTCCCTTCCTTGTGTTCGTATGTACTCTGTTGTAACCGAGCAAACACAAAATCACCACTGAGACAAAGACTAGCCCAAATTACAGGGTCTTTATTGCTGGCAGCCACGGAGGACTCATGTCTCTAACTCGTGGCCCCAAAAGGAGGGTGTCAATACCTTTTATGCCTTAAACCACCTCCTGGGCGGGGGTGAGGGCGAGGGGCTTCGGACATTCGGAGGGCCAGGGGACTTTGGAGATTGTTACTTAAGTGGTTCACAGAAGTCAAGATAAGCATTAGTTTACACATTGTCTGGGTAGGGTGGAAATTACAGACCTTAGTTATTTATTACAAGTCGCAGGGGTCAAAATGGCGTTGGTTTGGACTGCTGGCCTGTCACATTAGGGTTACAGAGAAAAGTTTCAAGGGAAAGCTGAGGTATGGTCGAGGTATGCAGTTTACAGGGCAATTTCCATGTCGCAACTCAGTGTTTAATTCCCACTTACTAATGAGAATATGCAGTACTGTTTTCTGTGCCTGCATTAATTTTCTAATGCCAACACTTCATTAAGTACATGGTTGCTATTTTCCACTTGCCACAAGTGACAACTTTTGGCAACTTTTTTCACTATTAACCACAGGTCACCTTTTTTCCAGAGTCTGATAAAATTGTGCTGACCATTTATCCAGGTTTTGTTAACCAAGTTTCTTGCCAGTTTTTCTCCAGCTCTGGCTAATACTGTCCTTATTAATTGTTCACCTATGTGCCAACACCACACGCCTTAGATTTTTGCTATTGCAGCCTCCCACATCCCCATCAAAAGTTAGCATTTTGAAGCCACAATGCTTTGTTAAACCTATGGGTTAGCTGGGTAGTTCTCTGGTCTCATTGGATTACTCTCGCCTGTTTACAGTGACTCCAGGTGAAGTAAGCAGCCCTCCTTCTCTGCTTTGTTTGGCTACAGGCTATACTGCTCCTCCATGAATTCTTTGGTCCTGCAACAGGATAACTCTGTTCCTAAGGGGATGGAGGGATTTTCAGTGTCTTAAAGCATTTTCTGTGACTTGTGTTTGTCATAGCAAGTAATAAGAACAGCCTAGATTCGAGCAATGGGCAACTGCACTTCTAAAGGGGGGAAGAGCTGCAAAATTGGATTGAAAAAAGGTGTGGTAGATAAAGGAAACGGATTTTACATCCATTTCTTCAATCTACCACAGCAGGAGTGTTTTCTTTGATCTGCCTACCAAATCATATACATAAATGTGTGTGTATACACAGGAAGTGTTAGGAATTGTGAGCATGACAGACAAAACACCTGTTTGCTTGGAGATCACGTTCTAGTAGGGGGAGCTAGAGCATAAAGATAATCAGTAAGATTATCACAATAACTGCTGTGAATAAAAACGTTAGAAGGATGCCCTGTGGAGCTTGTTTCTGAGCTGAGAACTGAAATAAGCGACTAGCCAGACAGAAGCTAGCAGATTCAAACGGCCTTATAGGTGCAAAGCTTGCCATCCTAGGTACTGCAGGAAGGCTAATAGGCTGGGCCAATACGACATACCCAAATGAAGAGAGGTCAAATATTTTCCCCAAGGTTTCCAACATTCTGGGTTAAGTTTAGGAGCAAATAAGTCACTAAGAGCCTGTATTGACACTACACCTGTAATGTCTCTTGAATAATCAAATGCACAATGTTCGCAAGTATTTTTTATTACATAATTGCTAAGTGTAAATACTGAACATATCAAGTTTACATGGCATGGCTGTATAGAATGTATGTGATCATTCCTTTTGATACTTTCTGCAAAAGAATGAAAATACCATGACTATAACTTTAATTCCATCTGCAGGAGTGAGGTGATTAATTGCTGTTCTTGTGTTTTTGGCATTTCCTAAAATACACTAAGTATACCTCTTATAGAATTCTCCCAAATCCTAAATTAAGAAATTAGTTTCCCTTGGCAGTCTTCATTATAATAAAATTAACACTGAAAAGTAGTAAACTAGTTGAGGTTTTTAATGTGTAGTAAGCAAACCGTTATCCAAATTTCTTCAGCCAGGTGGGTACCATGTGGCTGCGTTTAATAAATCTGGTTTCTGTTACATAGTTCTCATTTCTACTCCCTCAGGTCCCTTTGGAAAGCTCTCGCCCTCTGTTTTCTGAGCTGAAATCATAACAATGATAGGAAAATAACACTTTTGCTTTTTTTGTGGAACAATGAAGTATTTACCATGAAAAACCGTATCAGAGAAGCTGGAGGCTTGTTGTATTTTTAAATATCTACAAATGACAAATGTTTGTCTTTGAGTTTAAAATTACTGGGGATACAGAGACATAAAGATTGTTACAAAACTCCTCTTACACCAGTTTCTCATGAAACTTTAAAACTTCATCTCTTTGAAGAGTTGGCAAAAGCTTTAAAACTGTAGGTAACTCCTCATATCCAAACATATTAGACAATCAGGACAGCAACCAAAAGAGGGTGGCTTGTCTGCCTTGACAGCTAACCCCGTGGGTATAGTTTCCTTTAGTAAGGAAACTTGATCACAGTGTATTTGGGATTTGGATATCTTTTTTTCTGCATTCCTGAAAATACCATTTCGATGAACTTAGCTCATTAGTGCTCCACTTTGGCTATTAAAATCACCTGGGCAGCCCAGACATTGCTAAACAGGAATCTTCCCTCAGATATTCTGATATAATTGGTATAAGCTGAGGCCATTTCTAAATTTCAAAATGATCCCTGCATCTATTGTTCAGACCAACCGGAGAACTAGTCATTGAATACATTTTACTTTAAATTGCATTTCGTTTTTTAATCACATTAATTTTGTTTCTGCATGTACTGACACATTTTAAATCAACATTTTGTTACATGTGCTCAGATCGTCTTTAATGATAATAGGTTATTAATAAGTTAGGGTATGTGAGCTAAGCAACCACATGACAATGTAAAGGCATGTATGCTACAATGTGCTTTGCATACAAATTGCTTCAACTAATTATATTTTAAGAGTGTAATTATAGCAGCCTGGGGAAAAATAAAGTTAGTTCCATGTTGTATTGTAGCATCTTCAGGCCTTAATTTGTTTAGTTTGGAAAATCTGAATAAATTTGTGCCCCTTTGGGATTGGCCAAGTCAGATAGTGCCATATTTTATTATTCAGCTCCTTTGAGTTCTAATATTCAATGTTAAAACTAAAGGACATTCTATGCAAATTGGGATAACTTTGTTTTTTAGATCTTCCATCTAGATTGTAAACAAGTGGTTCTTGTTGGCTTCTATATAGGTTAGTCAGATTACATTTTTTGTCAGTTACAACAAGTGTATACTGCATACATGTACATGTGCATGGACACCAGTGATAGTTAATTGAAATTTTAAGAGTGAACTCCTGTATTGGCGACTTCTAAGATGTGTCCACTGAAGAGCTCAAATACTGCAGTACCTCCAATGCATGATGTCACTGAGGGCAAGGTGAACAATTCTTCTGTGTGGCACTAAGAAACGAAACGCTTCTGATTTAAAGTACAGTGGTTATTGCTAAAAAGTGCTTAGAGTTAGAGAAAACGCTAAAATGTATTGAACAATTAGTACACAGCAGGCGTTGTCAAATCCCAGAAACCACAATATCACACATATTATTCCTAATCTACGTAGGGACAGAATAAGATTTAGGGAAGCTAATTCATTTCCCCAACGTCACAAAGTAGATACTAAGATTCAGGGTCTCCTCTTCCAACAACACGGGATGACTAAAGATCTGGTCTGAAAATAACAAACTTTATTTTCAAAATAAAATGTACAAAATTTTGCATAGGGTTTCACAGTACCCGAAAAGGATATTTAGATCAGACTGAGTTCTTAGAAAGCATTCTGCAGCAGATGGATACGATTTCTTTTAAACACCTAAAAATATATCTGCCTGAACATCATGCAAAGTATAGTGTTTGCCAATTTGTGTAGTTGCAGCTGAATTACATAAAGAATCAGAGGATTTTAGAGTGAAAGAATATTTTAAATCATTAAGCCTAGCTTTTGAAATGAGGAACTTAGAATCTAGGGAGGTCAATGTACTTGTCGAAAGTTAGAGTGAGCAATTCATGGCAGAGACAGTACGGTGCTAATATATCAGGACCTGCTTTCAACAATGCCATTATTTAAAGTGCAAAATATAAATTCTATCCACGTGATAACTCAGTAAAAGGTAGTTAGAGATATTATTGGCATTTTTCTAGAGAAATATCACTGGGTCACTGGTATTGTGATAGATTGTTAGGAGAAGAAAGACAAATACCAGATTATTGCTGTATCCTACTGCTTTTTGAGTATGAAATATTGATACTCAAGACCACATTTGGCAATGCAGTCAATGGAATGACCTCCCTCCCCCTACATGCACACACCGCAATCAAACATCTGACCCAAATGTCAATAGTGGTAAGAATGGAAAATCCTTGAGTGCTCCAATACAACACCATTAAGGTCTAAACTAGGGAAGTAGCAGTGATCCTGAGTTCAAGTTTCATTCATTCATTAAATATTCGTTGTGGATCTACTCTCCTTTCAATGACTGTGACCTGCTGCTGGATGAAAGGGCGAAGAAAATATGGGCAGGGAAGCCCTGTCTTCACCTGACTCACAGCATAGTTGAAGATACTGATGAGTACTGAGCTAATTTTAGATACTAATAGGATTTGCATGGTGGAAGCATGTGCAGTGATGGGAACACATGGTGAGCCTCCTTACAAGAAGCTTGTGTTCTGTCATGGAGGACGACATTAAACTTTCTGTTACTTAATGACAATTGATCTATTAGTAATGATTCTCACTACCTCATAAGGTACTACAACAGCAAATTATGGGGTTGTGTGTAAATTTGTCATTTTCTCATTTCCATTGAGGAAGTAACACAAAGTATAATTTTAAGACAAAAACAAGAAGGGTCCTCTAGTTTGATGGAACATCGTGTACTAAAACAGAGTTAGAAGTAGAAGGGAAGAAAAGGATTGCAACCAAAACTTAGAGAAAGTTGTGGGTGGGGAAAGGGAGATGACCATGTTGGTATGGCAGGGTCATTCAGGGATTTCAGACCAATCATTATTAATCCAGCCATGGAAATAAATCCCCTAGAAGTACTGGTCCATAATATAACAGTATCCACAGATTCCAGTGGAAATCGCTCATAAAAATGAAAGAAGCAATGGTAAATGCAGGTGTGCTTTCTGAATGTTACAGGGATATGGTTAGAGGTATGGATTCAGATACCTTCTTTCGGGTAAAATACCCCATCCCCTGATATTATTTCACAACACCTTTTTGAAAACACTGCAGTGGCTATGAATTCACTTGTTGGTTACTATGTTCACTACCTTGGTGACAGGATCATTCCTATCTCAAACCTCAGCATCACACAATACACCCATGTAAGAAACCTGTGCATTTACACCCTGAATCTAAAAATAATTAATAAACACAATATCTAGATGATAACGAAACAAAGACAAAGAATCCCTGAGTTTTTCAGACTGCCTTCCACGAAGTGATGGACACTTGCTCCCCTCACTACTGCTGAAACAGAAACTTCAGTTCAGTTTCAACGCTACTAAGTCAGCTGTGCCTCTTGACCTGTTTCCCTTTCCTTGCTTCTCTGGGCTCCTGGAAGGCAGAAGGGATCTCTATCCTCCAGACAGAGTCACTGTCCTAAACCACTAGTGTATGTGGCCACATTAATTTCCTGGAGCTCCATGTCAGATAAGAAATTTTAAAAACAAACTTTTAAGTCATTAGAAAAAGTGAATGTGGAATTGTGATGAGTTGTGGCCTTTTCGAAAGACATTGTAAATTGCAAAGAAAGCTTTGCAGCTTTTTCTTTAGAGATTATACCAACTGAAAATTAGTAGATTAGTTTTTTTTTTTTTTTTGGTCTGTCTTATTTTCTTAATGAAAATTTGTTTGGCAGAGGCAATGGTGTCCCTCTGACATGGTATTTATATGAAGGATCATGACTTTCCCAGGGGTAGTAATTAAATGGCTGGAAAAAAATAAGATAAGGAATTAGTGATACACGAAGATTGATATATCTTTGTTAAATACATTAGTTACTTTTAATACAGCCACTAGGTGACAAAATGGCTGAATCAATGAAGTGTTTAAAATATTTAATGCACAATTTACCTGTGACATGATTAAACAGTGAATTAAACATTTGTATATGGAAGCAAAATAGAACAAGCACAGATATTGAAATCTAAACCTAATTTTTTAAAAATTCAGTGTCATGATCAGACTTGGACATTTGACAATCAACAGCATGGGTGCCAAAAAAAATCTACATGAAAACCCTTGGTTGGAACACTTCACACTTTCCACAGAGCGGAAACTAAAGTAACTTGTTATACAATTCACAAATAAAGTGTTTGAGTTTTCTGCCCATACGCATGAGTATGTGTCTAAAAAAATGTCTCTGCAGCAGGTAATCCCTGCCAGCACTGTGCCTGGCTGAGTTCACTGATCTGTAATAACTTGTAGCTTCCCTGTCACTTCCGTGGCTCGCCTCTCCCGCTAAGCTGGTTTTGAATCGACTAAACCTCTCACTTGCCATTTGCCCAGGTAAGTTTGAGAAAGTTGAGTTTAATTGCTATAGTATATACCTAGTTACTTGAACGCTGAATATTGTTGGAGAAATGATGTATAAACTAGAAAATAATACAGTATATAACTGTCAAGTAGTGACATTAGAGGGACATTGTTTTCTCAAAGAATGGTATTTCCATTTTGGGTAACTCTTGAAAACAAAATTAGGTGTAAACAGCTCATGTATTTTAATACCCTATCTTATCCGTGATAATCTTTCAAATCCAGTGCAAGAGAAAAGGCAGAAATACTACGACGTAGAAAAGTTGTATGCAACTTCATTCTGAAATTGTTTCTTACCTCTAGCATTTTGAAGATTTGAAGTCTTTGAACACTGAATTGACGTAGTTAAAATAACAGTGATGTGGTTAAGAGGATTTTTTTAAATGGCGCTTAACTTAGAAACTACTATACTGACAACTAGGCGTTAAAAAATCAAAAGTATTTACATTTTAGGCTTAAGGGAGCTGTAATTCGTGATATGAGTTTAGTGAATGCCTCCAAATTTCTGAGGAACTACAAATAGTTGCTTGTCATATCACTTGCCATTTAATGATACAAAAACATAGGCAGTTGATGACTTTATCTTCAGAGAAAACTATATTGGTAAATACAGAAAACTTGAGTATCTGCTAGGTTATAAGTTTTCTTTTAATTTGCTTATACACTTGGGATATGTATTCTAAGGTAACTAAGTTTCCCCTATCAAATTGAACCATTATGGTTCCCGGTTTACAACGGAAGTTGAGTTGATCTATTTAAAATCTAGAAGTGTCAAACTGCCAAAGGCATCTTTAACACACTGGACAAGAGTAATTGAAGTTGGGCAGAGCAAGCAAATGATGCCATAGTTCATCAAATCACTAAATTCCCATTTGAAGACTTGTAAACAAAATCTATAATCAAAAATTTCCTTCTTGTAGATGAAGCGTATAACACCACATCTTTTTTAAAGATAATTAATGTATCACTTGTTAAAAACATAAGCTTAATACCATGAGTTAATTCAAGAAAATACAAGCTGAGTGCTTATTATATGGCTCAAAGTGTATCAAATGCTCTGGATGTATTGGGGACCATGACAGTCATTGCCTTCTAAAGTGTGTGAGCCGACACTCCTGATTCTAATTTCACATTTATCAGAAAGTGACTGTGGGTCAGAGCTGGATGCAGAAAAGCTGTCGAGGACCAAATAGTTCATAGCTCAAAAGGGCATTTAAACTGGTGAACGAAAAAACACGTACTTTTACAAAATGGCAAACCAAGACAACCTAACAGCCAAAGAAACAATGTGTCCTTGGAACAGTGTGAGTGTTTGCTTCCACTTGGCACCTTCTGCATCAGAAGATCCCTAGAAGCCTCCAAAAGTGAAGGGAAATGGCAAGTCAAGTGGAAGGAAATTACTAAGTTAGAACCCATTTCTCAGGTGTGCGCTCCCAGGGACCCCATCCACTGAAAAACTGAAGTGGATGCTCTATGATACAGCTCAG
>PVKV010016481.1:0-22109 GCA_004027835.1 Alouatta palliata
CAAGCAATTCTCCTGCCTCAGCCTCCCGAGTAGCTGGGACTACAGGCATGTGCCACCATGCCCGGCTAATTTTTGTATTTTTAGTAGAGACGGGGTTTCACCATGTTGACCAGGATGGTCTCGATCTCTTGACCTCGTGATCCACCCGCCTCGGCCTCCCAAAGTGCTGGGATTACAGGCGTGAGCCACCGTGCCCGGCACTGTTTTGTAATTTTTTGTGGAGAGGGGTTTCATCATGTTGCCCAGGCTGGCCTCAAACTGATGAGCTCAAGTGGTTCACCTGCTTCAGCCTCCGAAAGTGCCGGCATTACAAGCATGAGCCACTGTGTTCAGCCAGTAATAAATGTTTAATAATAGGCACATGGGGTCACTGCTTTAGAGAAGGGAAGGCATCACTTTCTAGAAGGTTCCTTGTGACGAAATGCTTCTCAGAGTGGCTGGGTGAAGCCTGGAAGTTGCCCTGGCTGTAAGCTTCAGAGATGTAAATACCCTTAGCCATGTGGCAAGCGAGTGAGAGAAAGAGACCCCGGAGCTTTCGGGGCCTTCCCTACCAGTGGGCTGTATGTTTGAGACGTCCCAGAAAGGCAATTGTAAGAGCCATCCTAGCTGGCATTTACTGAGTGTCTTCCCTGTGCCAGGCACTGTGGTAAGCATTTTACACATTTTAATTCTTTTAATCCTCATATCAGCCCTAAAAGGAAAGTCCAAGTCCTAGTATAATCCCCATTTTAGAGCTATCCCAGTGGGGTCCCGTAATTTACCAGAGCTTTGGGCGGGGCAGCCAAGGTCAAACCCAGACATTCTGGCTCTCCAGGCCAAGTTGTTTAACCCCTTTGTGCCTGGAAACAAGGAGGGCCTGGGGACCTGTGTGGCAGGGCATGGAGGAGAGAAGGAAGTGCCCTTGATGAAAGCGGGGAAGCTTGTGGGGCAGTGTGAGAGTGGCATCCTTAGCCGATGGCACCACATGAGACACTGTGGCCCGCAGGAGGGGAGGGAAGAGAGAGACCAGGAAGGGGAGTCGGGTGTCAGCTGTGGGGGCCAGAAAGGAAACCTGGGATACACATCAGAAAGGGCAGGTGGGGTCCCTGGCATCAGACTTTGCCAGCTGGGGTTCCGGGGAGAATCTTGAGAGCTCTACCCAGGGCAGATGTGGCCCATGGACCTCCCTCTCCTTCTGCCTGTGCTGAGCAGAGAGCAGGACTGCTGCCTTCGACCCACTCCACACCTGCTGATGCGTGTCCTTCCCAGGAGGTCAACTAAGGCTTCCCAGAACTGGGGCAGAGGCAGCTCTTCCTCCCAAGGAGGTAGTGAGCTCCCTGTCCCTGGAGGCATTCAAGCAGAGGCTGGATGATCCCACGGTGGGCTTGTACAGAGGGAGAGAGGTATGAGAGAGATCTGTGAGGTTCTTCTCCCTTCTGAAATGCTTGGACCTGTGACTCTGAGCGGAGAAGAAAAGTAGGGGGCTAAGTCCTGGGACACTGTGGTCTAGTATCATTCTGCCTGCTTCAGCCTCTCTCTGGGCCTGCTCATCTAGGGCTAGTTGGAAAGACAGTGAATGACTCTCAGGGAACAGCTATGTCCGCGTGGGGCTGCAGCCTTACAGCGGGCCTCCCAGCCTGGGCCTCCTTATGAATTGCAGAGCTTTTCAGGACAGGCCATACATCTAGAAGCGACTTCACCATCAGCCTGGATGAGCACAACTCTTACTGCAGATATTTAAACGGCATCTACCTGGTAAGTCTCTCCAGATTTGCTTTACAGCAGGCATTCTGCCCATCTGTGCACCTTGATAGGAAAATAATTACATCTTCATTTTCCTTAACCTGTAACTGGAATTTAACATCTTCTTTCATTATACATGTATGCAATAAATCCAGAAGTATTAGTATTACCTGTGACTTGGTCACCAATACAAATCACAAATATTTTCCTATCATATGGCAGCTGTTGCAAATAATTCTAAATCTGAATATTGTTTATGCTCACTGCTACTTTAAAATTACAGAATGGTCTAGGAAGAAAATTCTAAACAGGTTAAAAAATAAAAAAAAAAGAAAAGCCAGGCACGGTGGCTCATGCCTGTAATCCCAGCACTTTGGGAGGTCGAGGCAGGCAGATCACGAGGTCAAGAGATCGAGATCATCCTGGCCAACATGGGGAAACCCCGTCTCTACTAAAAATACAAAAAAATTAGCTGGGCGTGGTGGCTGAGGCTGAGGCAGGAGAATTGCTTGAACCCAGGAGGCGGAGGTTGCAGTGAGCCGAGGTCGCGCCACTGCACTCCAGGCTGGCGCCTGGTGACGGAGTGAGACTCTGTCTCAAAAAAAAAATAAATAAATAAATAAATAAATAAAATTATGGAAGAGGCTGGGGGCCATGCTCATGCCTGTAATTCCAGTGCTTTGGGAGACCAAAGTGGGCAGATCACTTGAGCCCAGGATTTTGAGACTAGCCTGGGCAATATGGCAAAACCCCTTCTCTACAAAAAAAAAAAAAAAAATAGCCAGGCATGGTGGCACATGCCTGTAGTCCCAGCTACTTGGGAGGCTGAAGTGGAAGGATCGCTCGAGCCTGGGAGATTGAGGCTGCAGTGAACAATGACTGTGCCACCGCACTCCAGCCTGGGTGACAGAGTGAGACCCTGTCTCAAAAAATAAAATAACAGCAGATATTAGACATTCTCCATTTATAAAGAAGCACATATACGACTATTCCCTAAATATTGTGATAACTACTTTGATATAATTGATTTCCTTTGTAATCCTCTGTGGTTTGTTCTTATGCATTTAAAAACATTATTTTGCCCACCGTGGCTGTTCTGTGATCTCACGGCCTTTGAGTGGGAACTCAGACGCAGGAGGGCTGCTACCACCACTGGCCCAGATGCCTTCCGTGGTTTTTACAGCACGCTGGAGAGAATCTAGGATTTCGTAGCAGGAATTTGGGGATTCTTTGAGTGATGCATCAGTGATTACGATTTTGTTTTTACTAGTTTTGCTAAGCAGCAGCAATAGCGGAGGTGATTAAGAAAAATGAAGGAAGGCCGGGTGCGGCGGCTCACACCTGTAATCCCAGCACTTTGGGAGGCCGAGGTGGGCAGATCACGAGGTCAAGAGATCGAGACCATCCTGGCCAACGTGGTGAAACCCCGTCTCTACTAAAAATACAAAAATCAGCCGGGTGTGGTGGCACACGCCTGTGGTCCCAGCTACTCGGGAGGCTGAGGCGGAAGAATCGCTTGAACCCGGGAGGCAGAGGTTGCAGCGAGCAGAGATTGCACCACTGCACTCCAGCCTGGCAACAGAGCAAGACTCTGTTTCAAAAAAAAAAAAAGAGAAAGAGAAATGAAGGAAACATGCAAAAAGAGAATAAGCATAGACGGTGGTAGCTGCTTTCTTGATGCTGATACTGAGGGCCAAGGTTTCCACCACCCACTTGTAGTTGCAGAAAGCCTTAGATGTAATGGTAATGTTACAGGATCTTTGAAGGGGTATGAGGGTATTGATTTTCTTTCCGGTGGTGCCTTTGCCTGAGTTCTTGTCCTGTGTCTAGGAATAATGAGGTACTCAAAAAACTTACTGAGTATTAAACAGCTCAGAGAAGACCCACTGTGGGTAGCTCCTCTGAGCAAGCCATCCCATGGAATGTTCAGCTCTCACCAAACAGGAGGCCTGGAGAGGGTAGCTCCCCTCTGCCCACTGGTCATCCTGCCTCCTGATGCTTTCGGCGGAGAGGTCATCCTGCCTCCTGAGGCTTTCGGCGGAGAGGTCATCCTGCCTCCTGACCCTGGAGAGGGAGGCTGCTCCTGGGAATCCTGGGGTGTCCTCCTGAAAAGAGAGGCTGCTCTGGGGGATCCTCTACTCTGATCGTTCATAAGTCTCTACGGGAGGAGGGGAACCTCCTCTCTGTAGGTCCTTTGAAAGTCTCTGCAGGCCTCTGCAGCTCTGGCAGAGAGGGTACCTCCTCTCTACAGCTAGTCTTCCCACTATCTCTCCATCCTATGCCCTGGTGTCTGGCTGAGCCCAGGCCTCTTATGGTCCTCAGAGGGGACGAAGTGTCTGCTGATTGGCCCATGGGCAGCCATGGGCGGGCCTGGAGGAGGCACCACAAGTTTCCACTCAGTTCTGTGGGACTGGCAGCCCGGCAGCAATCCTCCCACCTTAGCTTCCCAAAGCACTGGGATTACAGGAGTGGGCCACCTCGCCTGAGCTGCAAGGGCAGCCTCTTCATAATGGGGCATAGCCCTCTTCCCATCTCTTTTTTGTTGCTCAAGATGGAGTCTCGCTCTGTTGCCCAGGCTGGAGTGCAGTGGCATGATCTAGGCTCACTCACTGCAACTTCTGCCTCCCGGGTTCAAGCAATACTCCTGCCTCAGTCTTCTGAGTCGCTAGGATTACAAGCACATGCCTCCATGCCCGGCTAATTTTGTTTTTGTTTTTTTTTTTACTAGAGATGAGGTTTCACCATGTTGGCCAGACTAGTTTCAAACTCCTGACCTCAAGTGTTCCACCCACCTTCCACTCCCAAACGGCTAGGATTACAGGCGTGAGCCACCCCACCCGGCCCCATCTCTTTTTTTTTTTTTGAGATGGAGTCTAGCTTTGCCCCCCAGGCTGGAGTGCTGTGGTGTGATCACGGCTCAATATAGCCTCAACCTCCAGGGCTCAAGCGATCCTCCTGCCTCAGCCTCCCAAGTAACTGGAACTGCAGGCACATGCTAATTTTTTTAATTTTAGTAGACAGGAGGTCTTGCTATGTTGCCTAAGCTGGTGTGGAAATCTTGAGCTCAAGCGATCCTCTCACCTTGACTCCCAAAGTGCTAGGATTACAGGCTTGAGCCACCCTGCCTGGCCCTCAAAAAAAAAAAAAAAAATGCCAGTGACAGTCTGTTAAACTGATATCTGTCACGCTAATGGGTCATGACGAGCAGTTTGAAAGACAAAGCTCGATTTCACTGAATTTATTTTAGCAACAGAAGTCATTACCTTTAGTCCAATCTCTTTTTATTTTTATTTTTTTGTTTTTGTTTTTTTCTTTTTTGCCTTTAATGCAATCTCTTTTTTTTTTTTTTTTTTTTTAAGACGGGTTTCACCATGTTGGTCAGGCTAGTCTTGAACTCCCGACCTCAGGTGATCCGCCCGCCTTGGCCTCCAAAGTGCTTGGATTACAGGTGTGAGCCACCACGCCCAGCCTAATCCAATCTCAAAAGGACAAAATGAAACTGCCCCTAACCCTGCAATTGTCAGAAGCTAAACGTCTGGGTTTCCGGGAGCGTTGTTTCCAGCGACCACGCCTCTGTAAGGGCGTGGCTTCCTCCCTCCTCTCTCCGCCCACCCTCCTCCGTGCCTGCCCCGCGCCCCGCCTAGGGACCGCAGGGAGTGCTGCGACATGCGCCAAGCCTTGAGGGTGGGGTCGGCGCGATGCCCCGCCCTTCCGTGACCTCATCTTTGCGCGTCACAGTCGCGCGGAGCCCGGCATCCGACGTGCAGCCTGGCAGGGCAGTGGTGAGTTAGAGCCCGCGGCGGTTGTGGCTGGTAGCCTTTAGGGCCGCTGACGGCCCGGGGCAGAGGGCGGGTGAGCAAGGTTGGGTCCGAGGCTGCCTGTCAGCAGATCTGTTCAGGGACGCTCCAGGCCCTGGGACCCTAGGGTGGTTCCGTGATTCCGTTTGCCCTGGCTGCCCCTCTGTATGGGGCCTGAGCGGAGAGGGGGAGGCCCGTAGGTGGCCTCCTTTTGCATCCTGAGAATGTTCTGGACGGCACCGAGATTAGGTGCGGAGAAGATCATTTATCCGTAGGTGGGAGGACTGTGTGAGCCGAAGTTTCCCAGTAGTGGGCCACGCTGTCTTCTTAGGTAGCGTGCTGGACAGGTGCAGACATCACTGAACAGGTACAGACAGAGGCTGGGTTCGCTTTATCCCACGTACCGTGCAACATGCGGGCTGTTGACTTGCCCGAGTAGTTTCAGAGAGGCATCTGAAGTGTTCCTTGGAAACACTGAGCCAGTGATTAATTCTGTCTGGGAAAACTAGGGAAAAGTGTCCCAGAGAGAGACGGTGGCAAGAGAGGGCTGAGGTCTAAAGTCTGTTAGCTCTGAGCTTCATAGGACCCTGAAGTAAGAGGTAGTGGATCTTGGTTGCCTATACTGTAGCTTGTGTCCATTCTTATTAAAAAAGTGGAACTGATCATAAGAAAATAGTAGTTCCCCCATGTGACAGGTGTACATTCCAAGACCCCCAGTGGATGTCTGAAATCTTGGATAGTACAGAACCCTATATATACAGAAGGACCCTGGCTGACTTACCGTGGTTTGACTTAGAATTTTTCAGCTTTACGTAGGTTTATTGGGAGGTATCCCCATTGTAAGTTGAGGAGCATCTATACTGTGTTTTTTCTTTCTTTCTTTCTTTTTTATTATACTTTAAGTTCAGATCGTGCAGGATTGTTACATAGGTATATACATGCCATGGTTGTTTGCCGCGTCCATCCCCCGTCACCTACCTTAGGCATTTCTCCTAACGTTATCCCTCCCCAATCCCTCCACCCCCTGCTATCCCTCCCCTAAACCCCCCACCCCCTAACAGGCTACAGTGTGTGATGTTCCCCTCCCTGTGTCCATGTGTTCTTATTGTTCAACACTCACTTATGAGTGAGACCATGCGGTGTTTGGTTTTCTGTTCTTGTGTCAGTTTGCTGAGAATGATGGTTTCCAGCTTCATTCGTGTCCCTGCAAAGGACGTGAACTCATCCTTTTTTATGGCTGCATAGTATTCCATGGTGTATATGTGCCAAATTTTTTTAATCCAGTCTATCATTGATGGGCATTTGGGTTGGTTCCAGGTCTTTGCTACTGTTTTTTCTTATACAGGTTACACATACATACCTATGATATTTAGTTTAATTCGTAAATTAGACACAGTAAGAGATTAACAACAATAATAAAATAGAATTATGACAATATAATGTAATACAATTTATGTGAATGTAGTCTCTCTCAAAATATCTTAACTATGGTCACCTAGTTTTGGACTACGGTTGACATCTGGAACTGTGGAAATCAAAACCTTACCGTACCTAGTAAGTGGGGTTATGAGGTTTCAGTGAGCTAATCTCAGTGTATTACTTCAAATAGGACTGGATTCATTGTACATCCTCAAGTGTGCACTCCTTGATAGAATGATACCCTTGTCTTGTGGAGCCTGGCTTTTTGGAAGTTGGCTTGGCTTCTTGCAAGCCTTCCTCCTTTTTGTTTCTGTCCATTGCTAAATGTGAGGCCCAGAATGGTGGGGAAGAGGACAAGCCTGTACGCAAGCAGAGGTTGAATACCATTCACATTAGCCCACTGGCTTGAGCTCTTTCCTGTCTTTTCTCCCCTGGACAGAAAGAACCCTGTTCATGGGTCACAAATGAGTAAAGCTTCTACCAACCTGTAATCCCAGCACTTTGGAAGGCCAAGGCAAGAGGATCGCTTGAGGCCGGGAGTTTGATACCAGCCTGGGCAAAGTTATGAGACCCTGTCTTTACAAAACCAGACCCAAAAGAAAACATTACCAATCTGAGATCTTCATAGGCAAAGATTAGTTATACCTGGTTTGTTAGTTTGATTTTCTGTTATTGAAAAACCTTTGGCAGCTTTTTGGGCTGGCGAATTTCAAGAAAGTAACCAGAACCTGGATGCCTTAACTATATGGTCCCTTAAACTGCCAGTGGGTAGAAATGAGGGGCATGAACTTGGATGAGATGAAAATTGCATCTTTACGTTCCCTAACCTGCAACTGAAATTTAGCATTTTCTTCCCCTACGAATGTAGGCCATAAATCACGGTATTAGCAGTGTGACTTTGTTACGAATATAAATCACAGATATTTTCACATCTCGTGATACTGTGTAAGCTCATCACAACTCTGAAATTATGGTAGTTCCTAGATTTGCTTCTAGAGCTCAATGTGTCAATAAAGAAGCACATGTTAGTTTTTTGTACTTTGATAAAATTTTAGCATACGGTCTATCCTCCTTATTTGTGGATTCTGTATTTACGAATTCACCTGGTCACTAAAATTTATATGTAGCCCCCAAATTAATATTTGCAGCGCTTTTGTGGTCTTTAGAAGACATGACATTTTTTTTACATGTGGTGAAACATTTTCAGTCGCCTGATGCACATGTTCTCAGCTGAAATCAAACCGGGTGGCACTGCCTTCTCGCCAGCTCTCATGTTGTGAGCAGATGTCATTTTCGCTGTCTTTGGTGCCACGTTTTTCTCATCTTTGTGCTTTTTGTTGGCGATGCCACGGTTCGAGATCGCACCAAGCTTGGCGCTGAAGTGTGTCTAAGCCCAAGAAGGCTGTGATGTGTCTTATGGAGAAAACGTGTGTGTTAGATAAGCTTTGTTTAGCCATGAGATCAGTATGAATTACTAATGTATATTCAGTAAGTGCCTTTAAACAGAAACACACATAAAACATGATTATATATTGACTGGTTGACAAAAATGTGCCCAGAGGCTTTCAGAAACCTGTTTCCCTGAGGAACAGTGGTTCTCTGTTGGAGAATTTAGTGTTTGTAGCGACGTCATAGAAATAATTGTTCTGAATAATGAGAATCTCCTGTACATGGTTTCATTTCTAATCCTGTATATTTTCTATATTTAAAGACATTCTGAGCCTGAGTGTGGTGGCTCGCACCTGTAATCCCAGCACTTTGGGAGGCCAAGACAGGAGGATCTCTTGAGCCCAGGAGTTCAAGACCAGCCTAGGCAACATAGGGAGACCTCATCTCTACAAAAAATGAAAAAACTGGACATGGTGGCACACGCCTGTCATCCCAGCCACTCAGGGGGCTGAGGTGGGAGGAACACTTGGCATGGGAGGTTGAAGCTGCTGTGAGCCATGATTGTACCACTGTACTCCAGTCTGGGTGATGAAGCAAAACCCTATCTCAAAAAAAAAAAAAAAAAAAAGCCACTAAGAGGGGTCTGTGGCACACACAAAACATAAGCACCCTTAGCTCTTAATGTAGCCTGAGAAATTAGATCTATTCTTTTTTTTTGAGACAGAGTCTTGCTTTTTTGCCTGGGCTGGAGTACAGTGGCATGATCTCAGCTCACTGCAACCTCTGGCTCCCAGGTTCACATGATTACCCTGCCTCAGCCTCTTGAGGAGCTGGGACTACAGGTGTGCGCCAGCATGCCCAGCTAGTTTTTGTATTTTTAGCAGAGATGGAGTTTCACCATTTTGGCCAGAATGGTCACTATCTCTTGACACGTGTCTCCCTCCAGCCTTTGCCCTTATTTACCTGCCTATTGGCTCCTAAAGGCATTTTTGGTTGAGACCTTTGCATGTAAAGTAAGAACTTTGCCATCTTTGAATTCCCCCATGTTCGTTTTGAACAAATAATATTTATTATTAAAAGGAACTGTGTTTTTTTTCTCTCTAAAGAGCAGCAAGGGACAGAGACTGGTCACTTTCTGCAGTGATATTTGAGGTGAAGAAACCATGGGATAGGAGTAGGTGCTAATTGAGTCCCTAGGTTCAGAGGAAGAAAGATCACACCTACCTGGTCGGGATTGTGAAGGGGGTTCCTGGTACTGACCCACAGAAGAGTGTCAGAACAACTTCATAGTAAGGAGTTGCCTTATTTTCTTGGTCAAGGGGAACTTCCTATAGGCCCTTGTATCCTGATCCCACCCCCTTACTGAAATCCTGGTGTTGTTTCCACAGAGCTGTCTGGCCTTTTGCCCTTGATCCTTGGTTAAGGAAATGACCAACCAGGTAAGGCCTGTGTTGAAGGGAAGAACATCAGTTGGTCTCTTTACCAAGTTCAAGTCCAGTAGGTTTTCCGGGTGTGTAGTCAAGAAACAAGCATCTCATTCTTGCCCTGCTCCTGAAGAGCTGGATGACCCTGGGTAACTAGTCACCACAGTGTTAGGTGGGACTAGTAAAATGCACACACTAAGAGGAGGATTGGTTCATCTAAGTCTTTGCTACAGTTTAGTGAGTAATAGAAGAAGCTTAAAAGGTACAGGCTGGATGTGGTGGTTCACACCTGTAATCCCAGCGCTTTGGGAGGCTGAGGCAGGTGGATCACGAGGTCAGGAGTTCAGCCTGGCCAAGATGGTGAAACCTCGTCTCTACTAAAAATACAAAAATTATCTGAGTGTGGTGTCGAGCACCTGTAATCTCAGCTACTTGGGAGGCTGAGGCTGAGAATTGCTTGGCCCTGGGAGGCAGAGGTTGCGGTGAGCTGAAATCACGCCACCGCACTCCAGCCTAGACGATAGAGCGAGACTCTGTCTCAAAAAAAAAAAGAAAAAGATATTGTACAAAAAAAAAAAAAATTAGGGTAGGAAATAGAACAGGAGAAACATATCTTTGTAATAAAATTAGGGACAAAGAAAATAGGCTATTCTGCAACACTTAAGCTGCAAACTGGACTCTGAGCTTCCTTGGGGATCAGCGCAGAAAAAGAAAATAGAATTTACTGGTCTCCTGTTGGGTGAGTTTGGGTAGTAGGAAAGGGGAGAGTAGCAGTTTGTTTAAGAATTTGTTTCTGATATGACTGTGCAAATCTTGCCCGAGTGGGAATCGAGGAGCTTGTAGGATGGCCAAGGTGGCAGCAGAGGGAGTAGCTAAGACTGTAGTGACTCTGTCTGCTTGGGGAGGAGGCAATGTGAGACATCTGAAACCTGACCATGGGTTTAATGTGGCTTCTGTTCTTTTTCAGTACGGTATTCTCTTCAAACAAGAGCAAGGTGAGTAGCCTGCCTGTTGAAGCAGGTCATCTGTGGAAAAAAACTGTGTCGTCCCTGGTTTCTTTAAGGTTTTTGTCAAGATGACCAGACTTGCAGTTTCCAAGTATACTCACTTTGCAGAAGAATTGGCAGCTGAAAATAAGTACTCTTAAATACAAACAAACAACAAAAACCTGAACAACTAACTAAAAAAAGAAAAAAGTGGTCATCGTGATAGGTTGGAGAATTCCAGGTGGAGGAAAATTTTCCCACCTGAGGAAGACCTGACCGAACTTCCCAGCTGCTGAGGTGCCTGTCATAGTGAGATGAATTTCTCTCGAGGACACTGAGGGCACGGGAGGGCTGGGAGCCGTGCAGGCAGTGGTGGGGATGGCACAACAGGCGGCAGGTCAGAGTCCAGGCTGGGCTTGTAGCTGACCATGGTACAGAGCTTGGTATCCGAAAAGGAGTCACGTTTGTGTATGGGCTACTCACACGTCTCATTTCTTCACTGTAGCCTCGATAACAGCCTACAGCTATATATAATAAACAGCTTTATATGATATTATCACAGATAATACATGCAGCTATTGCCATCCAGGTAGCAAATTAGCAGGCTTGAGGTAGATGGGGTTTAAGTGGAAGCCACAGCGCTGTGTGTAATGCACAGCTGTTTAAGTTTCATGCCTGTCTATTCATTGGGAAGGTATCCCTGGAGAAGTGTTGCCAGGCAGGGTAAAGCCTCCATGTGCACTTGTCACATTTTAACATCCGCACTGGGTCTGCACATACAGCAGCGTGGCCTACCAGACATGCAGCTTACAGCCTTGGATTTCAGGCAGGCTTTAATTAACAGAGATTGGATTCGAATCCTAGCACCTCTCATTCCTTGTCTGTAAAATGGGGATGTTAATAGTACTTGTTTCATAGGATTGCTGTAATAATGGCCCATTAGCCATAATAAAGATACTTACGGGGAAAGGCAACTTCATATATGGGGGCTATAGTAGGTATTTTCTTTTAGGCTGTATACTGTTTAGAGTTGAACTGCCTGCTTGTTTCCAAAGATGTTTAGGTGTATCTGTTACCGGGTTTAGGTCTTTTCTTGGGAGGAAGGGGTCTTCCCCACTGGTTTTACTTGTTTTAGCCGAGTGATAGCCATTCTGGACTCCTGTGTGCCAGATAGCATGCTAAAAGAAAGAACATTGGATTTGGAGTCCACAGTACTTCCTGCCTGGTAAACGTGAGATTTAGGGCAAGTAGCTTCTTCAGAACCGCCAGTTTTCATATGTGGCCCCCAAATTTCCGTACAAGCTGTATAGGAAAGCGCTTTGTAAAATAGTAAAGGAAATACAAATAAATGTTACCACACAATTGTTGAACAGTATTTCAGCTTCATTTTATCGCATTAAATTTAGAAGTTGTATGCATGAAGACTTTATCAGTGAAGCACTTTGCATTCTAGCTCATGATGATGCCATTTGGTCAGTTGCTTGGGGGACCAACAAGAAGGAAAACTCTGAGACAGTGGTCACAGGCTCCCTGGATGACCTGGTGAAGGTCTGGAAATGGTGAGTGCCTCTCCCCTAACATACGCACCCTTGGAAAATTGGGGGCTGTGGTTTTGTTTCTGAACTCTCCAGCTGCAGTCCGGGAAATACTTTTTTCTAGGCAAGAAAACAATAGCAGTATGGTGGTATAAAATAGCAGCTTCTTTTTCCCACTTGTTTTCTGGTTACTCCATATTAAAGCCTTAAAGTTAAAAAAAAAAAAAATCTAAAAAAAAGCCCTACATTTAAAACGTGGCAGCATTCGGTGTTCTGTAGCTCAGTTTTTCTCTGATTCTGTATTTCATAGACCATTGGTATTACATAGTTATAGGGACCCAGAATTTCAGTTGGCAGGTAAAGCGTGTTCTGTGTGAAGAAATCCATTTCTCTGTCCCCTGCTGAAGGCGTGATGAAAGGCTGGACCTACAGTGGAGTCTGGAGGGTCATCAGCTGGGAGTGGTGTCTGTGGACATCAGCCACACCCTGCCCATTGCTGCCTCCAGTTCTCTCGATGCTCATATTCGTCTCTGGGACTTGGAAAACGGCAAACAGATAAAGTCCATAGATGCAGGACCTGGTAAGAGTTTTACTTTTAAGGGAGATAATAAAGGTTCATGATTTCTTTTCCAGAATCTTTAGGGATAGATATGTTTTACAGCTCAGAATGTTTTGGATTAGAGAGGGGTGATAATGGGTGTGTGAACTGTGTGTCACCTACAGTTCTGGGGGCTGGAAATAGCACTCTAATGAAACACTAATACCTCTGCAACTGAATGTGAGTGTTCACACTATGTGAGATAAATAAAGGCTGTAAATAAACTTATGTCATTTCAGCTTAAGTTTTGCTCCCAAATGACTTTTGGTAGGAAACCTATGGAAAAGCCTGTGGTCTAGAGCTTTTTGGATTTTCAAACTGCTGGTTTGGGGTTGTTGACCTGTATTTTGTATTTTCCAGAGATTCTCTGTTTGCCATATTCTGAACTGCTCCATTCACTGCCTTATGGAAGCCTAGAATGTAAAGCTCTGGGTCCTTATAGATGTGTGTCATGCTCATCTCTACTAAATTTGGTTAAAGGGTGTGTTCGTGGTATGTGATGTGTGTGAAACTTCTAAGAAACATCGATTTTGTTTTAAGTACTGCAGAACAGCATAATCTTGTCCAGCAGCCTTGATAAACATCATCTGAGATGACAGAAGTTGAAGATGTCATAGGCTGATTAACGTGGAACAGCAAGACATTTCGGGGTTCTTTTGAGCTTCACATTTACTTATAAACAGTTGCACAGCATTCACCAGCAGAACCTGTTCTGCCAGAATGGGTGGCAACCGCTAGAGGTTGCAGGTAGCCCGGCGTCTCTCTGGCACCACCCTTTGTGGGTTGATGATAGAAGAACTGCTCAGGTGTTCCATGAAGACAGTTCCCTTGATTGGTGCCCTGGATGGATTCGCCTCCCACCAGCTATACTCAGCAGCCACTCTAGGCTGTTCTGTATTGGAAAGAGTGATGGTCCCAGGAATTTTAAAGAGGCTGGGTTGTCTGGAAGCTGAGTGCATTTTCCCTCAGAAGCAATATTTCTTGTCTGTAATTCTTACCACTGGACCTTTTTTAAGAATATGCACGCCCAGTCCATATTTTGGATCCACTGAATCATAGTGTTCGGAATACATGGTGTGGAATATGTATGGAAGAAGCTACCCAGATGCACTCTGACTCCCCAGATGCTTGTCTTTACATGCGCCCTTACCCTGCTTACGTTACTTACAGAGGACTTGGGTCCCCAGACTATCCTGCAGAGTCTATTAAGACTCTAATACATAAGCATGGTCTTGAGAAAAGAGGAAGAGGTAGAACTGTTTCTACCTTTTCATCTTGGGCACTAAGCTTTCCCAGGGCTCATAATGCTGGTGTCACTGCATGCTGGTTGCAGTCCTGGGCCAAAGGCAGCTGAAGTGCTGGAATGGCACCAAGTGAAAGGATGGTGTATATAGCCAGCTCACTTTCCGTGATGAACAGTACCTTTTGCTGGATATTCTCCAAGTGTGGCAACGTTTTAAAAGTTACTCTTATGAAAGAAAAAGATAGAAGAGGCCGGGTGCGGTGGCTCACGCCTGTAATTCCCACACTTTGGGAGGCTGAGGCGGTTGGATCATGTGAAGTCAGGAGTTCAGGATCAGCCTGGCCAACATGGTGAAGCCCCATCTCTACTAAAAACTACAAAAAATTAGCTGGGCGTAGTGGGGTGCACCTGTAGTCGCAGCTACTTGGGAGCTGAGGCAGGAGAATCGCTTGAACTCGAGATCATGCCACCGCACTCCGGCCTGGACTAAGAGTAAGACTCCATCTCAAAAAAATAAAGATAGAAGAATGGAGTCTGAAAGTTTGATTTATTTTCTTTTTGGATAGGACTCTGCGTAAAACTAGACCAGGCCATTAAACAGCCAGCAGTTATTTGGTCCAGTAACAAAAGCAAGCATTGCTATCGACAGCTGAAGAGCAGCTCAGTTCATCTGAAGGTGAAACTCCTTGGATGAGTTTGGGTCTAATGAATGTAGGGAAACTGGACACTTAGTTTCTACCTGTCTTGAAAATACGCATGGAGAATCTGAACCACAACACAGGAAGAGAAAAGGAGGAGAGAGATAATCCGAAGTCCCGGAGAAGTGAGGACGTAGGGGAAGCAAAGGCCATGAGTGTACCAGTCTTTGTGTGGACATAAGTTTGCATTTCTTTGGGGTGGTTACCTAGGAGTAGAATTGCTGTGTGTTACGGTGTTTGTTTTCACTTAAGAAACTGTCAAACTGGTTTTCAAAGTGGCTGTGCCATTTTACGTTCCCACCAGTGTATGAAGGTTCTGGTTTCTCCACATCCGTGCTAATACTTGGTATTGTCCTATTTTTATTAAAAATTTCAGAAACCCTTAAACTAAATTTAAACTTGAGAAAGAATTAGCATCTTTACAACATAATTTTCTGAATCAGGACACTGGTACTGCAATGTAAAAAGATGTGTCTTTTGGTGAAACTTCAGTTTTTAAAATTAAGGCCAAATCTTTTCTCACTGTTTGTCCTTCTTTTTTCTGTTCAGTGGATGCCTGGACTTTGGCCTTTTCTCCTGATTCCCAGTATCTGGCCACAGGAACTCATGTTGGGAAAGTGAACATTTTTGGTGTGGAAAGTGGGAAAAAGGAATATTCTTTGGACACGAGAGGAAAATTCATTCTCAGTATTGCCTATGTAAGGAAACCTTGCTCTCTTTTCTCCTTCTGATTCTTTTAGTTTACCCCTCCAGCCTGTTGCAGTCCTTGGCACAGATTCTGCCTTGGTCTGGTCAGGCAGCTGCTGTCTCTCTGGTGTGGTTTGCCGGGTAACCAGTTAGACGCGTAGCCAGCAGGAGGTTTGGTTGTGTTTGGTAGGGATAGCCTAACAACACGGAGCCTGCAAGTGCTGAGTTTTCCCTGTGTTCTCTGAACAGAGTCCTGATGGGAAATACCTAGCCAGTGGAGCCATCGATGGAATCATCAATATTTTTGATATTGCAACTGGAAAACTTCTGCATACACTGGAAGGTATGTCTCATCATCTTATTTTTACAAACTGGATTATCATATCACAAAGGAATCATTATTCTTTCATTAAAATGCCATTAAATAGCAAAAGGGCATTAGATTTACAAAATATCACTCTCAATTAGAAAACTGAAATGCCTCTAGGTTTTAGTCTTGTCACTGTAGTTTTTTTTTTTTGTTTGTTTATTTTTTTCTCTTTTAGAGACAAGGTCTCGCTCCCAGGCTGGAGTGCAGTGGCATGATCGTAGCTCACTGTAGCCTTGCATTCTTGGGCTCAAGGGATTGTCCCACTTCAGCCTTCTGGGTAGCTGGGACTACAGGTGCACACCAGCATGTCTGGCTAGTTTTTAAATTTTTTTTGTAGAGATGGGGTCTTGCTGTGTTTCCCAGACTGGTCTCTAACTACTGGCTTCAAGAGATCCTCCCGCTTCGGCCTCCCAAAGTGCTGGGATTACAGACATGAGCCACCGTACCTGGCCTGTCACTGTAGATTTAACCTAGACTTACCAGTTCTTGTAACAGTGTAAAATGCTTGTTTGGGTGAACAGACTTACTTTTTATTTATTACATCATATTATATCACATTATACAAATGTGTGTACTAACATATATTTGCTATATGAATGTCTCATTTCCGTCATTTTGGATTCTGATGAGCTTGTAATTGGAAACAACTTTTTGTTGATAATTTGAAGGTGGATGAAAGTACTGTGCCCCCTGTCCACACTGGTGGCCTCTGGAAAGGAAGACTGGGTCGCTAAATTACAGGGGTAGGGTCGGAGGGAGACCTTACGACACGTACTTTTGTGCTGTTTTGAATTCTGATCAAGTGAATGTATTATCTTTTGTGCTGTTTTGAATTCTAATCAAGTGACTGTATTATCTCCTCACATTGCTATAGTTTATCCTCTACTGTATAATAAAGGATTTGGTAGAGAAAGAACTTAATTTGTTCAACCTTACAAATCAGGAGCGATGTATATTTCCTTATGTGACCATATCATAGTAGAGAAGCTCTTTAAAGCAATGCATGCTGAGGGCAGCGAAGGGAACTAAGGAGAAATGGCTCCAGGAGGAGAGACTGGGGTTGTATGGATGTTTTGAGAACATTAAGAGGAAGGGCCCAGTCGGAACTCTCGCTTTTCTGCCTAAAGCACCTGGGCAGTTCAACTCAGTGGCTCATGATTGTTGAAAGGTGCATTGTCCGTGGGAAGTTGAGTGAGGAGAAAGTGGTTCAGCAGATTAACAAGACTTTGTGAATTTCAGGCCATGCCATGCCCATTCGCTCCTTGACCTTTTCCCCGGACTCCCAGCTCCTTGTCACTGCTTCAGATGACGGCTACATCAAGATCTATGATGTGTAAGTTACCTGTCAAGATTAAAGGGGTCTCACTTGCTGGTGATGCCCATCTTGTCTCCTTATCGTTACAAGGAGCCCTGGGGAGGAGCCCTTGTCAAGGCCTGTGCTCAGGTCCCATCGGACACCTTGACTCCCCAGACGGTCGTCCCCCATTCAGCGCCCGTTTTCAGTGTGCGTCCTCAAGAGCTGCCTGATTTTTGTGAGCTTACTGATTTCTTTGGGATAGGTAAGTAATGTACTGATGAGGAAATGGAGCCAGGGGCTGTAGCTGGCCCCTGGTGACAAGAAAAAATTAGAGCATCCATTTTCAAGGATAGGGCCGTTCTGGCATTCACACCTCTGCCCTACTTAGGGAGCAGTCCGTTTATAAGCCGCCCTGCGACATGTCTGGATGGGAGCGTTTTCAGTTTTGGCCCTTGACTGCGAGTAAGCAAGTTAATCGTCCTCTTTGATTCACAGCCGTCATTGTAAACCTCTGTAGGCCCCCTTCTCTTCCTGTTTTCCCTCATCACTTTTAACCCTGGCTCCTATTCCCTGCCGAGGTATCCCCTGTAATGTGTTCAGTCTGTGTTCTTGATGCTACGTCTCGGTGCTGTGGTCAGCTCTCCCTGCCAGGGGTGCCTCTGGGTCATTGCTCCTCAACAGGGCCTTCTAATCCACTGCGACCACGTACCCTACTCCAGCCCCAGACATGGGTGCCCAGGCCTCCTCCACCCGCACGCACTGCAACCCTGACCGTCCGTGTGTGTCCTTTCAGTGGCCTGTGAGAGTTGCTTGGGGGTTTAAACCTCGGAGTGGGAACACAGCTCCTTCTAGCCCACTTCTGGTTCAAATGCAGCTTTTTATGGCCCAGGGTTATCAGCTAGACATAGAATTCGAACAGCAGCTTTTGGAATTAGAGCGGAAGGAAGGTGCTACAGCCCAGAGGGGAAGATATTTCTGTTGTACTTGGCTGTTAGTAGCAGAGGCAGTATAATGCAGCAGTTCCTTAGTTTGTGACTTTATTGCTTCCATTGCCACTGCTGTATTGATCCTCCCCGCAACCGGTGAGGTGGCCGCACAGATTAGTGTCCCCATTTTGCACATGAGAAACCCAAGCTGAGGTGGTGATTTGCCCAAGGAGGTGGTACTGAATGAAGACCTAAGACTGGTTTTTTCACCCAATATGGATGCATTCCTTAAAGTCTATAGTTTACATTAGGGTTTACTCTTTGTGTGGTACATTGTATGACTTTTGACAAATGTATAATGACGTAGCCACCACTGATTATGGTGCCACTCGGAGTAATTTCACTGCCCTAAAAATCCCATGCTCTACCACCTCATCCCCTCCTCCTGCCTTGAGCCCCTAGCAACTACTGATCTTTTTACTAAGGCCCAGGACTTTTTACCCTCCCGTGGCCCCACTGTATCCCACCGAGACTGCCTCCAGGCCCCTAACTGAGGTCTGCTCCACTCTGCTGAGATCTGTGTTCAGGGGTAAAATTGCTGACCTCAGTTAGGCCCTATGGTGGTTCTCCTGCCAGGGGCGATTGGGTTCCATTTTTATTAAAAAAATGAAAATGGCTGTAGTGATTAGACCTGTCTTGTTCTTGATTAGGTTAAATGGTCTCTGGGAGCCGCACCTGTCATGATGAATACATCTTGACGCTTTCCGTGGACTGGTAGCAGCGGCCCACGTGGAAGGGCTGCCGGTGCAGGCAGGAGGCCGAGCCTGCCCTCTCCTGAGATGGCTTCCTTGCCCGCTGGGTCACGGTTTCCTCATCTTAGGGGCTGGCTTGCCAAGTCTTGATAGTGTGGTTCTTCATTCATTTTGAGCTTCAGCTCCAAGGATTTTATTAAAGTTTTATTCTTGGCTCTCAGTGGCATCAACACAGTATGGGTTAATGCTGCTGTGAAAATTTGCCTCTAATGCATGATGGTGCTTCATTGAAAGGGGAATTTTCGATGGAGTATTCGTGTCATTATAAGGATAGCACATTTGGTCCAGTTTATGGGGAGAGTTAATAATGTACTTTCCACTTCACTGATTATACTCTAGAAATTAACGTCTCAATTTTGTTTGAACCTTTCCCATTGCAGACAACATGCCAATTTGGCTGGCACACTGAGTGGCCATGCTTCCTGGGTGCTGAACGTTGCGTTTTGTCCTGACGACACTCACTTTGTTTCCAGGTACTTAATGATTCTTAGCAGTTTCTAAAATGCTGGGAAGATGAGGGCAGTCTTCCTGTATAGATTGCCTTAACTTTCACCCTTTATTCAGGGAGCCTTTGTTTTCTACAGTTTTTAAAATTTGTATTTAGTGAAGTTAGTCGACCTTAGCTGGAGCAAAAGTCAACAAGGAATTCTATTAAACAGTTAAACTCTTAGTTTTTTCATTATAAATTGAGGCTTCTACCAAAGTTACTCTAAGGTAGACTTGTGTTCCAGCGGTAACTTAAAATATGTAAATCTGTTTGTAAAATGTTGTTTATAGATCCATGTCGGTCAGGCCTGGGATGGCCAAGACAGCTGGAAAGCAGGAGGTGGACGACTTGAAGGCATTGCACAGTGCCTTACAGGTCTCCTGAGAGCCTCGGTTTTCATAACAGGCCTCCCTCCCATCTGGAAATAGGTAGCTGTGTCTGAGACTCCTGGAGAACAGTTAATATGAGGGCCAGGCAGATCAGAATTTCAGGAAAATGGCTACCCTATGAGGAAGGAAAGCCACCCAGTGATGCCAATACCTGGCCATTTCCTGTACCGAGGCGCGGGGGTTGGGGAGTCTGAAGTTAGAAGAATGTAAGTCATCAAAGGATTTTTGGTTGAAGTCCTTCCAACTTCAAACCTGTCTGAAAACTGTTTTCTGATACTAACTAACGTTCATGTTTTCAAATAGTTCGTCTGACAAAAGTGTGAAAGTTTGGGATGTTGGAACCAGGACCTGTGTTCACACCTTTTTTGATCACCAGGATCAGGTATGGCATTATTACTTCATCTTTAGATTGCTGGTGCTGTCTGACCATCATACCAAAGAGCTTTTCTTCTCCTAACCCTATTGCTTCAGCTGTGGAGACCAGTAGACGCCTGGGCCTGTGCTGCTCTGTCCGCTCAGACATCCCTGTGGCCAGAGTTCCCGTGCAGTCTGGGGTGCAGAGGCTGGGACGTACTGTCAGCCTAGCAACTCACAAGGCATATCCCCACGCAGGCCAGAACACGTGGTGTTAGCCCCACAGTCCTTCAGTGCCTCCTTCGGAAATTGCTGCAGCTGGTGTCTGGGGCACGTCTGGGGCCGTCCCCTGGGGGCTGCTGGGCCATGGCAGGCTCAGCAAGGACCTTCCTCTTCGGGAGATTCCATTGCCTAAACACAGTCACCACTTGCCATTTTGGGAACTGTCCAAAGAAGTGATGTGATTTTTTTTTTTTTTTTTCGGTATATTAGAAGCTGGAAATTCTTACAAGTTTTTTGCCTTTAGTGATATGGATAACTTTTGTTCAGTCTTTAAACGGAAAGTGTACTCACCAGAGTCTTTATCTCTGCCGAGGTGAATACGTGAAATAGTAAAGGTATTCCAGGACAGCACTGCCCAGTCTTTCATGTGTGCTTGTATCCCCTGGGAACCTGGTTCAAATGCAGATGCTACTTCGGTAGGTCTGACACAGGGCCTGGGGCATTTCTTCTTTTTCTTTTTTTGAGACGGAGTCTCGCTCTGTTGCCCAGGCTGGAGTGCAGTGGTATGATCTCAGCTCACTGCAACTTCTGCCTCCTGGGTTCAAGTGATTCTCCTGCCTCAGCCTCCCATGTAGCTGGGATTACAGGCGTGCACCACCACGTCCCACTAATTTTTGTATTTTTAGTAGAGACAGGGTTTTGCCATGTTGGCCAGGCTGGTCTCAAACTCCTGACCTCAGGTGATCCACCCGCCTCCACCTCCCAGTGCTGGGATGACCCTCGTGAGCCACCGTGCCCAGCCTCAAATTCTTCGTTTCCAGCAAGTTCCCAGGTGAGGCCAAGGCTGCTGGTCCTAACCACTGGAAAGTCTTGGGGAACTAAGCTTAAAAAATAAAATGTCCATGGCAGTGTAAAATTGACTTCTAATATGTTTTAAATATTTTTAGATGGTCCTATAGATTTCTCCTCTTTGAAATGGAACTTAAAGTTAACTAACATTGTTTATGCTTTTTTACTTTTCATCTTAAATTGTTTCTAGCAAAATTGAGGGGGTTGAATCTTGATGTTTCACTCCTGGATTTAACATCTTTCTCAGGGATTAAGTCCTGGCTAGCTGTGTTGCTTTGTATGCGTGGGTCATTGTGGTGCCATTTCAGTTTCCAGTACAAGACATCATGCGGCCCGGTCACAACACTAAAATCAGAGCTAGACACCCGCCTCAGGGCTAAGGTGACAGCCTAACCACCCAGAATCATCTCATAATCAGGAAGTTATTTCTGGTTAGAGAAAGTCCGGCCACATCAATTCTGTCTGGGAAGGAGGTGTGAATCAGTTAATTCAACACATAGCAAATAAAAATCTATGGCCCACAATATCATGTTGTCTAGCTCCTGGGGACAGGCAGGCTCCACAGGCCACTAATAATAGAGTGAGAATTGCTGACCATGGGGGGCGGACAAGGGTCAGCTGAGGAGCAGAGTTTGCAATTTGCCCTGTAGGCAGTGACCTTGGGGGTAGTTGTGGGGCCTCTTTCTTCCTGGAAGTATAAATGTTGGTCTCTCATGGCTTCCGTCTTCCTGGCATTAGGTCACCTCAGGATTCTGACTCTTAGAAAGGGTTGTAGATAATCTTGGTTAGGACTGTATTTAAAAATGATTTTTTTTGGGGGGGGGTTGTGGGAAGGGAGAAGAATGCTAATCAAATAGCAGCAAGGGAAGGTGCTTGGTGAAGCCTCCATTCCCACTGATTTAAAA